>CAIGRB010082314.1:42176-74928 GCA_903798255.1 Fraxinus quadrangulata | reverse complement strand
ATTTATAAAAATTAAATTATTCTACATATTCAATCGTCATTTTCTACCACAACCAAACCTTAATTCTCTCTCTTTCTCTCTCTCTCTCTCTTTCTCTTCCCACTAGGACCTCTGTTTGAAGAGGCGCGTTGCTGCGGTGGAGGCGACGCCGTCAACAAAGGCACCACTCTAAGCTATTTGCAATGTCGAGCGAAGTGTTGCAACAACAGTCACTAGTGTTGCAACAACACATAGATTACAGTGTTGCCTTCTTGGTGGCATGTAACACTAAAGATATTGATGTGGAGATTATAATACTATGAATTTGTGGAAGTCATGGCGATGGCAACAGGGATTTGAGGATTTTTATTGGGAGTGGTGTTGTAGAGATGGAGATATAGGAGGTGATAGTTGTGATTTTTTATGGCTCGTGATGGTAAAATGGTGGTGGCGATTGCTATGGTTGTGGATCGGATGTGGCAGTGTTAGCAGTTGTCTAGCGGTGACTGTAATAATTTTGAATTTGATTTTTTAGTGGTGTCTGGGTGGTGGTGGTGGTGGCGATGTTGACTGCAGTGTTTAAGATACTGATTTTATTGTCAGGATGTGGTGTGGTGGTGGTTTCGATGACGATATGATTGGTGGCAGTGGTGAGGTGGTAGTCACAAGTGTTGGTGATTGTTTGTGATCTATAATTTGGTTAATGAGTGAATAATAAATAATGTGACTAATGAAATATATAAATTTGTGATCAATAAATAATGTATAATCTAAATATTTGTTAATTTGGGATCAATAATTTGATACTTTGTGATTGAAAATCAATTTATGATTATTAATTAGATATTTTGTGATCACAAAATAAGTTATGATTTGTAAAATTTGTGAGTTGTGACCAATAAATAATATGTGACCTATTAATTTGATAAATTCCTGATTCATGAATAAATTATGACCTATAACACTTTTAACTTGTGTGAAATAATTTGTGATATATAAATTTTTTTATTGTGACGAAAAAATAATTTGTAATCAAATTGTATAGAATTGTAACCTTAATATATTTCATTAATAAAATATATGTCTAATTAATTAGTTTACAAATAAAATTTAAAAAAATATATATGATTTTTGAAATTTTAAACGTTGTTGTATATGAAATTTGTTCCATATTAGAATTGGACTCTAAACTAGCCCAAATATACAAACCTGATAAACCCTAATTTGAAATTTGTGTTCTGCAAATCAAAATCAAAGAAAATGGAGGAAAACGAGAAGAACCCGGAAACGGATGTAGCCCGGCCCTAATATCCGTTCATCCGACTCATAAATTTGTTACCATTGCTGTGGGGTCGGAACTTCGAGTCTTCAATCCGCAGTAAGAAACCATTTTTTCTGTTGAATTACTAAAGTAGGATCCAACCGAATTATTGAAACTTTTTCTACTATCGTAATTCAGTTGTAGAGAGCGTTGTGTAGTTACATTAGCGATGAATCAGGAGGCCATACGGATTCAATTCGCGCTACTCGTTATAGCGCTTATGGGAAGCTCTTTGTATCGGCCGGAGATGATAAGCTCGTTAAGATTTGGGCCACTGATTCTTGGCGTTGTATTTATTCTGTGTAAGTTGCTATGAAATAAAGTATAAATTTTGTTGAATGTTTGAGTGATTCTTGGCGTTGTATTATTATTAGACTTTATAATTTATGTTTTCTATTATTGGGTTTGTAGTAGTGGGTTGGCCCAAACTCATCACTTAGATAAGTTTTTTACTATTTATATGGTTTTGACATTATAATTTAGACAGTTGATGAATATGATGAATTGAATAGTAGTTATGGTTTTGACATTATAATTTAGACAGTTGATGAATATAATGAATTGAATAGTGGCTTGCGGGTCATTTTCTCCCTCCCCATCCCGTCTTCTTCTCGCTTCTTCTTCTGCTTCTTCTTCCTCCGCTTCTTTTCTTCTTCCTATAGTAATAATTTTTCCCCGTTCTACATCAATTTGACTCATTATCCTTCAATCATGTAGAAATGCATTGACGGTAAACCAGGATTGTGCAAATAACCATGAAGTTGTAGCCATGGAAAAGATCATCTATATAAAATGTCCATACTCTACAATCTTGGCGTCATGGTTAATGTGCTACCTGCAAGTTGCTTCATTTGTTCAAGATGAAGTTATGAATCTTATAAATCAAGTTTGAGCAAATATATGGTTACCATATGATAAACTGCCCTTCTTTTGTTTGGTTTTCAGAAATTATTGCTACTTTAATCTCAATGCCTTGGATAATCATTCTCTATGCTTTAGTTTTTCTACGTCATATTTTAACTTTTCCTCTGTCCTCAAGCCCAAATGTTTTGTTCTACATTAGTGTTGGAGAATTTCTATATTTACTCTCTTTTTATTCCATAAGTGTCGTTGAGTGCTTCTCCTGTGTGTCCTTACTGTGACCCCTAAGAGGATCCAAAGCAATTCCTTGTGTTGTACGTAATTTATAGACTCCTATCAAGCTCCAGAAGGACGCAGAAAAATTGAGAAGCAGTTAATAGTAACAAATTCTATTAGATTTGGTTACAAAATACTTATAAATAGAGAAGAGGTAGAATGTATTAGGGGGCAAAAAAGATTGAGAAGGAACTAATGGAGAGAATTGGACCTTTCGAACGTCCAAATACCCTTTGTTTTATTTCATTGTTTCTGAATACCATTACATAGCGGTAGATACTGTATTTGCCATCTATATATCTTATTGTATTCACAGTTTCCTACAATCACAGCAATATAAAGTCTTCAATTAAATGATCTTGTGTTGGTCTTTCCCTTCCTGTGATTTGTTCTTCTGTAGAAATTAGCCGCCAGTGCAGTGTCTTATCAGTACTCCAGCTCCAGACAGCATCCAAGCTTCCTAGGCCTCTTTTGATTTGATGATGTAATGTAATTTATGGCTGTGGACTTGTGAACATTGACATTTCGTTTTTGGATTTGTCCATTGCCAGATTCTTATCTTGCCTTGCGTCTGTTGTCTGTCAGGATTATCCTCAGGGACTTTTAGCCTCTGGAAGTGGCTATTCAACTGTGAGCTTACCCTGACTGATTATTGAAATTGTATATATGATGAAAATATGTTTTACTGAGTTTCTCTAGCACCTGGATAAATCTAAATTGTGCTATATTTCCAGGTTCGCTTGTGGGATCACACCTCTGGTTCTCTTCTTGATACCTGTAGTATTGGAACTCAGGTATCTTCATTTCTGGAGGCAGCTTATTCCCCTCTATTCTTTTCTGGCAAGCTTGGTTAAGATTAAAAAGAGAACTTACTAAAGTAACTTTTTATCTCCAAACATATTTGAATACTTACTAAGATTTAAAAAATAGTAGCTCTACCTTACTATATAAGTAACTAACTTATTTTCAACTTTGACCAATAAAAAACTATTTCTTCTGAAACTTATAAGTTAACTTTTTAAACTTAGCCAAACATGTAGGAGATATTCAACATAAATCCATCTTTCAATATGTAAATCTGCAATTTGAGTTTAGCAATATATAGACTGAGACCTAACAAACATATTTAAAACAATCATGTCTGTAGTTTTTGAGTGGTCTATAACATTCATAGAATATTCACTCTCCTTTCCCCAATTTTGTTCTTCTGCATTTTTGTTCCTTTAACATCATATGGATTGATGATGTATTATTGAAGTTCTGACGCCCAGTTCTATCTTTTTACATTAGATTTTTGATGTAGTTTGAGGTTCTGGCTTCTGACGCTTATCTTTTCTCAGTAATCTTTCATCATTTTCATCTTTTTAGGTTTTAATTTTCTCTGCTTTCCTATAGGCTGAACTTCAAAATTCTAATGGAAAAGAAGAGGCGATCTTGCCTGCTTTCACTGATTTATGCGTAACCCCTGATGGTTCACTAGTTGCAGTAGCCCTTCAGAGGTTAGCCACTTTTATATATTATTCCTATATATTATTCCTCCGCGTTCTGGATTCTTTTCTTATGTTTATGATGTCAAGCTTCCTATTTAAAATTTTTCTTGTCCGGAGTAATGCTGCAAAGATGCAATCATTCCACAAGAACTCTATCTGTTGCCAAAGTGAGTTGTTTTGTTCTTCAGAAGTTAAAACAAATTCTTGATTGCACCTCAGTTCCCCCACTTATTACCTATTCTGCAAGTTGATCTGACCTTTTGAAAGGAGATGACTTGTCCTCCACCTATCATTATAGTTGCGCAATAAACCCCCATTGACAAACAACTTGTAAGTCATCATGCTGTCCTCGCATGTCCAATTTTATGAATGTATTTTGTTTACCAACTTGTGTTGGTGTCCAAAAATTTGAAGTGATATTTTCTTGATAATCACGTGATGATATACTGGAGGTTTGATGGTATCTGTCATTGAGGGACTTATTTACTATAATTCAAGGTTTGGAACAACTTGCTTCACGGTTTCTAGGTTGTAGGCCACCAATGCATTTCTCCTCAGCAGATTTGACTGCCCTTTAATCACGGTAACTTGTATGTAATGACTCGTCTCTACTTTTGGGCAGGTCGTTTCCAGCACAGGAGAGACTTCCATACCCACAAGCATAGGGACCTCTTCTTCAGCCCCAGTGCTATGGATGGTCATGGGTGTATCCAGCTTAAAAGTCGCTGACTCTACATCTTTGGTTCGTGTGAGGGTCATCTCTGGTTTTAGTACAAGCACTATTGTCAATTGGAAAAGATGCTTTCTCGTCTGAGGCAGAAGCTGTGAAAACAGCAATGCGCAATTTGTTAATTAAGCAGTAGTACTCAGCAGAAAGACGAGAATTCAGAAAGAAAGGCAGAAACGATATAAAAATCAAACAGTAGCTTAGTTACGACACTAGCCAAGTCTTTGCTCGTTCAAATTTTAGGTGTAACGGACGAAGCTTAAATTAGTGTTGTACCAATCGAATTCAATCTTGAATTTTTTTACGTGTTTTCAGAATAAAGGACGAACCTTTATATTAGCATGTGGTAGTTGATATATTGATGTTCGCATGGAATACTATTAGTGTTCAAATGGACCATATGAAAACGATTGCCAGGATTGCAACTTGCGCCAAATATTTTTGTGCGATTTTCATATTTGAAGAAGTCAAATTTTACTAAAGTACGTATCAAAAAGGTCTCGTTGATCAAATCATTTTGAAATTTTGTTATGCATAGAATTATAGATAATATTTTCTTTATGATAGTGGAGGAGTACCTTTGTGCAAAAATCTAGATATTCAATTAATTTTTCCTTATTATTGACTTTGTTTGAGGATGCTTCTATAATCTATATCTGAAGCATCTGTTTCAACGATCAAAAACAACAGCACTAGTTTGAGTGAAATTCGAGTTACGGGGTTCTTTTTCAATTTTAATAAGGAGGTTCGCAAACTTGTCGAACATTTGGGACAAGATTTTCGAAATTGGTTTTTGTCTCTAGTTTCATTAGGAAATTTGTTCACGGATTCTACGGACTTGTTGATCGGTTTTGATAATTTGAATCGCCAAAATCCATACTTCGATCAAACTTTGGAAACATGGTAGCGTTGTGGAGACGATTGAGGAGACCTTTCTTCTCAGAAATTGGATAACGAATCCATTGAAGCACTTTGTTCAAAGACTTCTAATTTATCACAAACCTTGAAGCACCTCTTTCTAATTTCTATTTCTCTTTAATTACCGTCGTAGAAAGTAGAACAACTCAAAGGGGACTTGCTTGGACTAATTTACCCTTTGGCAAGAAGGTCATTGATTTCTTGATTACAAAAAATGAAAAGCTCTTTCTTTATTTTGTATGAATCATATTTTCATTGAAATTTGAAATATAAGGTAAGGAGATAACACGTTTCTTCCTTTACAACAAGACATTAGGAATATTTTAATAAATATCTTTGATAATTTTATCACGGAGAGTTTTGACCTGATTTTGGATTTACGAAGATGATAACTATGATTTTATTCTTTTATATCGAATATCTTCTTTGAGATATTTAGTTTGCGATTTTTTACGATTAATATTATGAATTTTGAAAATTTTCGACCTAGATTGGATTTCATGAATTCAAGAAAGGGAATAGAGGAATTGAAAAAGGATTTCTTGGTCATAAACTTTTGTAGTATTTCTCTGCTTGAAATGGATAGATTTGAATAATGAAATAAATTTGAAAAATAATTTCTTGATCAAGATCTTCAAATAAAATGTGCAATAGAAACCTTTAAAAATAATTTATTTTTTCCCTCACTTTAAATTATGTTAGGCATGAAAACTCAAATTTAACTCCAATCCCCTTCCTGTTGAAAAAGGGCAATAATGCATGATTGAAGACAGAATGGACCTGATTGATGAAAATTGTGGGCTTGTCCCCCCTCCCCCACCCCAACCCCACTCTTAAAAACTAGGAAAATTTGCAGTTCCAGTCCTCAATCAATTTTTTTTCTACCTTTAGGTCCCTTAAACCCTCATTTTCGGCACACAATGGTCCTCGTTAGATGAAAGACAGTCTTATCTTTTGAACGTGTTGAGTTATTCAATCCACACCATTTTAGTCGAGAATCATCAAAAGAGATTCAAGGATTGTACATTCGGTTATAGATTAACAAAAATAATTCTAATTGAAGTTTCATAAATGCATTAGATACTGATTTTTTAACCCTTCGAGTCTTTTTTTTGTCTCCTTTTCAAATTGAAAAAAAAAAATGGAGGTAGTTGACGAAGATTACCCTTAAAATAGATCATCACGCCCAAAACATGTGACTATTTGACCGAAAAATTTACAATTTTCATACGACGTGTACCATTGTGCACTGAAATGAGAGTTTTGCTATCCTAAAAGGCAAAAATTCAATTGAGGGCTCATTGTTTATTTGTCAATTATGGGAAAAATATAGCTCTCATAGTCCCCACAGAGGATGGGGAAGTAAGTGGTAGACTGAGGTGAGGGTTAACTGTGGCACCTACTTTTCTTTGAAAAAATTGATTATTATTTATTTGAAAGTCACAAGACCTGCTTTTAAGGCAGCAGATTAGATATTTCAATTCAAGAAAATTGTTACCCGTCTTCAATTTTCTTGTGACCAAGCAATGCCCAAGACTAAGAGGTTGAAAAAGTAAAATTGGGTCTCATTCTTGATGAATTTAAAATTAATTTTATGGCTTTTTATTCTAAAAAAGTAACCGATACTGTTAAACAAAGTCATGAAGAAAGACAACCTTCTTGGAAATATTAACGTCTACGTGGGTGGAGGGTGCAACCATCAGTCAAATTAATGGAGGAAATAATCTAATGGAACATTAGACCAGTCCTTTAGGTGAGCCTCCAAGTCGCATATAGACTCGCCTCCGATTTTACGGATTTACAATCTTACAAGTTTTTCGATTTTATTTCTTTATTAAAAAAGTTGAATAGTAAGCTGTGCAAACTCGAATATAGCTAAATTGGGTTCAAATTATTTCAAGTCTAGATACCCTTATACGAGAGATAATGGGCAGCCTATAGCTTTATTTACTTGAAATAACATATTATAAAATATGTAGAATATATGAATCTTGACTTTAGCCTCCCAAATAAGACAAAAATATTGTATCTTCATACATGAATCTTTTGACTTCTTGCCCTAGCTAAATTAATCTTTTTTTGCAAAATTTGAGACGTTCACGCATCAAATTTATACAGTTCGTGTTAATAGTAGACAATACCAATTTTATTTATTTATTTTTTTTTTTCCTTTTTCTTTGCACAATAAAATTATATAAATAATAAAGCAAGCACTCATTCAAAATGGGCCACAAAATGAATGTGGGTCCAGGCCCATAACTGAAGCCTGATGTAAAATAATGATTTTTTTTTTTTTTTTGTCAAATCAATTTCTGACTAGGGACATGCCTTGCCTTAATGTGGGTCCTTGATAACTTTGCTTTTGAAATCCCATCCATACAAGACTAGCTTAATGTTTCGACTCAGTTGTGGCAGAAAGTGGGGTGAGTCACTCGCCGACCAGGTCTATGTACAAAGCGAGCAACCAATCGCTCCTCGACTCATCATAACGTGTGAAAATGCAAAATCAGTTGTGCACCCCACTAAGGGACGAGCTGAGCTAGACTTCGATTGAGCGAGCCGACTAGCGTTCTTATTTGTTAGGTATAATCTTCATATTGTTGGTTACTTGTGTATATTGTGATTCATGATTGCCTCTACATCTACTCGATTTCAATATTTTTTGTCACATGTTCGTATGATTTACTTCCTTTTATCACAATTCCTCTTTAATCATAATGTGCCTCTATGCTAAAAAAGTGACACCGTTAGTACTCTATTTGAAGTTTATTATTTTAATCAAATCGATAACCACCTGTTTATTTTATTTTATTTTTTAATAAAATTTCAATACGATTTATAAAATATAGAATTTTAACTTGTTATAATCATACGTGTCACTTTACTGGGAGCCGTGGCGTGTGAAGCAGTGATTCTCGTACGACGAGGTAATAGGAGTAACTTCATCAATCAGTAAAATTGTCGTTTTATTTGGTCAGACCATGCGTTTACTGTGCCAGAGAGAGATAGCAGCAGCAGCATCAAATAACGACAAAATAGGGATGAGGACAAAATGGACCGAGTCTACAATTTTATCTTTTTTCTCGTTTATTTTTCAACACAATTTTAAAATAAATAGATGGGGACTATTATCAAATAGAAATTGGCATATAATTGTTATTTCCTTCGAAGGTTGGAATAGGATGTCAAAACGTAAGGACCTTCTAAGTTCAAGCAATTCAATGTGTTTTAAGTACGATCTCGATGCTAATTTAGGAAGAATAATCAGTAATATGGACACTATGTTCAATACTACATGGATTGTGTCGATATAGTGGGTGTTTGGTGAGAATTAAAATTAAATTTTTAGTAGATTGTAATAGAAATTTTTGAAATGCATGATTAAAAAGTTGTGTGATCTATGAAAGATGTGGTTAATATTGATTGTTTGACTTTAATTAAGATTAAAATCTGATTTTAATTTGAAACAAATAGGGTCTGATTGTAAGTTCAAATCAAAATGGATTACCTCAAAATTGAAAACCGACTTGTTACTCTAGACAAGAGTAAGAAAATGAAGATATTTTCAAATTATACGGTTACATAATTGATATTTTTTTCACTATTCTCAGGACAAGAAATTAGTCACGGAAATATTTCTTAATGAGCTCCTTGAATTATAACGAGCTTACAAGATAAGAAAATAAAATTTTAATGATGAGTTGTCGTATGTTAATAAAATAATATAAATTTATAGATTATTTTGAGGTGAAAATCACATAATTAACACTGTTTTATTATATTTAAACATGAATTTTGGCTTTCAACATAGGAATTGCGTGCATTTGGACAATGACTTGCATACATATACATGTATTGTATTCTCAAATTATTTTCTTAAAAAGAAAATAAACACTAAAATCCAAATGAAGAGAGATAATTATCAATAAAGGTGAGGTTAGGTGGGGTATGGGGTTGTGTTATCTTGTTTCTAATAAGTCGTCGGGCCCTTATCTTGCTGGCGTAGATTTCTTGTTTTTTTGTTCCTCTCACAATAATGCTTCTTAAGAGCATGTTTGGCTAAGCTTAAAATAGAAGTAATTTCCAAGCTTAACCAAAAGCTCTTATTCTTCTTTAAAAAGAAACCAAAACAGGCCGCGTCTCGTCCATTTTTCTCACTGTCTCTATTTCCTAGCAAGTTGCTCTGTCTATTTTGCTTTTCTTGATTGAAAATCACACTCACACACACACACACACACACACACATGGAAGGCTATTGAATATTGTTGATCATCAATGCAAATCTGNAAAAAAAAAAAAAAGATTGGGTCTTTTTTATATCATTGTTGGTGTTCAAAGCATGGAGGCTAATGAGATTTAACAGTGTTTTCTATTTTTAAAGATTTCTTTTGTTATATTGTTCATAAATTCCGGCTTTTGAGAGGAAAAAGCAAACTTCTGCTTATTCTTTTGAGACTTTTTTCAGTGCTTTAAGCAGTTACTTCAGAAGGCTAACATTTCTAATGGTTTCAGGTTAGTTCTGTTCTTTAAACCCATGTTCGTTCGTTCTTTCTTGAATTTTTTGGATTTATATGTATTTTTTTTCTATTTTTGTAGGGAAATTTTGTTAAACCAAATAGAGATCAGAGATACCAATGTTGAGGAATAAGTCGAGAGCAATGACTAGCCCCAGAAATCCCACAAGCTCAATTTCATCTTTCTTGGGATCACCAAGATTTTTTTTAACAAAGAACTTGTCTGATGCAGAATCAGTAGCAATGAGTCCAACCTCAATTCTTGACACAAAAAACTCATCAAATTCTGTTAACCCTTTTGGCTATGATAAAAAATTGTCCAAATCCTCAATCCCATCTCCTAATTCTTGTAATAAACAAGACTCAGAAGCCATTGGACTTGCCTTGATTGACTCAATGAATGATGAGAAAAATGATGGGGATTTTTCGAAGCCAATTAGTAGAATGGTTCTTTTTGGATCAAAACTTAAGGTTCAAATTCCAACCCTTACTCCCTCTTCGATTTCTCCAGTCGAAGAATCGCCGAAATCTCCAGCTGATTTTGGAATTAAGACAAGGGATTCTCAGTCGATGAGTCCTTTTTCTAGACTCCCAGTTAAGGATTCTCCTCAGAGTTTTACTAGGCAGCTTTCTTTGAAGGAAATGGAGCTTTCTGAGGACTATACTTGTGTGATCACTCATGGACCTAATCCAAAAACAACACACATTTTTGATAATTGCATTGTTGAAAGCTGCTGTGAAGATCATCTTAATTTGTCTGATAACAATAGGGATTGTGAATTTGAAGACAATTTTTCAGTTACTCCATCTGTGGATTTCCTCAGTTGTCATACTTGCAAAAACAGTCTTGGAGATGGCAAAGATGTTTACTTGTACAGGTTAGTCAAGTTTTTCCCCCTTCGATTCGAGTCTAATGGCTTATGCTTTTAGATCAAGAAACTCCTTTTCTGTTATACATGAAAATTATGTACGTTTTAGGCAAATGAATCCGTCCCGCGAATGAGGACATCTAAGGTTTTAGATCAAGTGGTTGAAAGGGAATTAGAATCTAAGTCCAGTGTGCACTATAAAAATAAAATCGATAGAAATGATTTACATACATTGAATGGCTAGAATTCAGAAAATTATTGAGCTGAGACAACTTTGTCTTTGTGCAATGATTTCATGGGAATTCTTTATTTATAAAATTTCAATGATTGTTCTGTTGAACCATAATAGTTTTAATTATTAATGATATCACTAAACAGGATCAATAATTGTTTCTATATAACCTTTTAATTTTCAGCCAAATTTCCTCATCTTGAATTTCTTTATTTCCTCAAAAGGATTCAATACTATTAAAATTCTTTACTTTGTTTTTTTCTGGTGCAAAAGTGATTATTTAAGTGACTTCTTTTGCCCTTTACAGGGATGAAAAAGCCTTTTGCAGCCGAGAATGCCGCTGCCAAGAAATGCTTTTTAAAGGGATAAAGAATCCAGAGTTGGATGATTCTTTTTAAGACTTGTTATGCTATAAATTCTCCATGTTTCCCTTTCTTTCTTCCGATGAATATGGCATCTTATGTGATAAGTGGGAATAATTTAACCTAAAAGACTGAAATTTTCACTCCGATTTTGAAGTTTTTTCTTTTATTTTTTTGTTTTTGTATCCCTCTCTTTGAATATATGTATAATCAAGAGGCGTCTACATGTAAAAATTATAGTAATCTATTGCCTATTATCAATATCTTACATTTTACTTGACAAAATCCTCGATGTGTAGGCAAATCGAAAAGAACTTCGAGTTTACTGTGCACCCAATCGCTTCATGTTCTGTATTTTATCTAGAGAATTGTTATATCATCATTTTTGTATCTTATTGCTTGTGTTGCTTTCACAATGTAGTTTGTACGTGGATGAGATCATCTGAAGATCGTTATCTCTACGATTAGTTGATTAAATGGACTGTTTCAAGCGAATAATACAAGAAGTGTCATCTTCAAGAAAATAATTAACACTTGATTAAATTTAAATAAACATAGTAGCTGGTCCAATGGCCCACCTACATTTGGTAAATTTATATTCTGAAAATGACAGAACCATTATCAATTTTGTCCTCCAAGTGGGCTTTATTTTTAAAAAAGTTAGCGGCCTTGTCCTTCGTTTGGTACCAATTAAATCTCATGATTTCTGATAAATTTGAGCAAGAAAATACAAGCAATAGATACAGCCTATGCTTGAACTCCATCCAATTCAAAATGCATTTTTTTTTAATCATATAATCTTCAATAAAATAATATTACAAATAAATCCAAATTTTTTTTTCGCATTCTTTAAAAAATCGCTATTTCAAAACATATTTAATAGAGTCCAAAACAAGGGCTAAAATGACGAGACAATGAAATGAAGGAAAAAAAAAATGCTCTGTCAATTCATCATAATCAATTCAAATAATCACAATCTAATCATATTAAACTACAAAATAACTATTTATATTATTTGGCAAATTTGAAATCAATTACATGAATTTTTATTCATCTTTTCAGCATGGCATACAGCACCGAGGTACAGATCGATGCTTTTCTTGAACCTGCTCGGATTTAAGGTATGATGGTGTCACATACCTTTGAACCATCAATCGCAATAACGCTGGATATCGAGTATTCACTTGTAGAACCACTTTTAACACTAAGAATATGAGAGTGCAATTTTCCAGATTCGCTTATTTGATTAGATGTTGCCTCTCAAACAGCAGAGATTACTTCATAGCCAATTATAAAAGGAACATGACATATAATCAAAATGTGAAAGGATACGACATAAAACATAACTAGAAACTTGGACCATGACTTGAAAAGCATGGTGTTCCAAACGACACTGCAAACAGAGCATAAAAGATCCACACTGCAAACAGAGCTTAATCAAAATATGACAAAGGATACAACATAAAACATAACTAGAAACTTCGACCATGACTTGAAAAGCATGGTGTTCCAAACGACACTGCAAACAGAGCATAAAAGATCCACACTGCAAACAGAGCTTAAAAGACCCACGAAACAAAATGCATAATGTTTTTGCTATAACAAACAGAACCACCAAAACAACGATGCAACAACAATAATCCAACAAGCTTTGCAGACAACTCCTGCAGATTCTTCTCCAATCAGCTCTCTGCCAGAACTGGTAAACATGTAAAACAACAATATTTAGTGAAGAAATCATTGATACAATCAACATTGTATAATGATGGTGAAAACCAGGAAATATTACCTGTGAAAAGCTCGGTGTGGTCAACAATCTCCAAAGACTAAAGGCCTTAGAAAGAGAAGTGGTGTAACTTACTCAGGAAAATGGTGGACAACAGAGGACAAGGTGGACTTACAAGAAGAGAGCTCAACATGGATAAAGCCTTACTAAAGAGCAGAAGGGAAAATCATTTATCTCTACTTTCCTTCCCATTTTTCATTTAAAAAATCAGAAAAGATGGTGAAAGGGAAAGCCACATCTTTGCAAAGCAAAGACACACAAATTAGATCCTATTTGAAAAGCTAGAGAAAAAGAAGAAAAGTGAAGCAGATAAAGGACGTAAGAAGATTGAATGAAATCAGTTAATTAGAAGCCCAGTAAGCTGGTATTTGAATGGAAAAGATTTAAGGGAAATCATAGAAGAGGCTAGGTCAAATATCAGGGCTGGGACAGTTAGTTAACAAGGAATTGTAACAAATTCCTACACAAACTAACCAGATTAGGAACCTAATGTTTATACAACTTGCATATAACAAAAAATCTAAATCTAACTGAAAATGAGGGGAAAAACTAATAGAATGAACAATTCGATGAGGAACATATACTGAAGGACTGGAAATCAACATGTCATGTTCAAACAGAATGCAGTATCCTCTGTGCAGAACAGATCATTGAGATTCAATTTGGTGATCATGTAAAAAGGACTAAATTCCAACTATCTATCATCATTTCAACGGATTGCCAGTCATCAGATACGGCTTCTGCTCCCAAAACCTTTGGCCTCGTTAATATCCATGTTCAACAACCCAAAGACATTCTACAGTGCCTAATCAAACCACCATATCAACTTTTCAGGTATCGGAGATAGTCAACCAACCAGCCATTACAGCTCTTGCACCAACACACCAAAATTCCCATAAGCCTAATGAAATCATTACGAACAAGTTGTGCTGCAAGCATACTTTATTCATTAAATGTATACATATATTACTCACTTTGCAAACTAAACCAGCTTCCTTATTTACAGGAGTGTTGACTGCTCCCAGTCATTCATCAGTGATATCAAGATTGAGGATGCGACGAAGGGTCTTAGTTGCAGAGTCAGTACCGTCAAACAGATCACTAGGTGAGGGACTACGCCCCCTGGTTGGGGAAGCAGGAGCAGATTTAGCCATAGGGGGCAAATCAAATTCAGGGGCTGCAGTATGCAAGTCAAGTGAAACTGTCCTTTTTGGACGGAGTGAAAATTTTGGCATGGGCAAAGAACTCGGCGGAGGTGAGCAAGAATAAGCAGGTCCAGCCCAACGTTCAGAGAAATGGAAATCATCCCCATAACCCCCCTCTTTGTTATCGAAGTTGATCTTAATTGGGATTGGAATTGTACTACTTTTTGAGTTCTTTTTCAAGCTGTTGTGGTCTTCATTAACAGAAGTTGTCGGGGTTTTGGGCGAAAATGAAGTGCAAAACTCCCTTTTGCTAGCAGGTTTAGTGGTGCAAGAATTAGGCGGGTTTGGAATTAGCCCTGCACCGGACTGGAAAGCACGGCAATTGATACCACGAGAATTATCAGTAGGCGGGGACCCAAAGGACCCGAATCGAGCCTGGCCATGCTCACGATTTCTACCATAATATTGATGATTCCTGTGATGAGCAACAGCAACTAAAGTTTCCATCTCCTTCAAAGTTCAAACCACCTAGATCTATCAGTTTCTTTAACTTCTCACAGATTCACAGATCTTAATTTCTACGACAATTTTAGAAATATCTGAAAATCTAACATTAAAAATAAGGTCTTCAAATTTTAGATCTTCTCCATAACCACCAAAATATCAGAAAATTGACGCTGATTTTAGTAAATACGACCCATACATCGAACATAAATATGTATTTGTATGTATCCACCAGCACCACCCTCTCACTCTTCAGTTTCTTCAGATCTATCCAATCACATCAGAAACAAAAAATTGAAAAATTAAAACATAAAATACACTCACAATCAAAACGAAATAGAACGATATACCCATTATACAATAAAAAATTGGAAAACGAAATCAAGATGAAGTTAAAATACCTTATTATTTGAGTGAAGACAAGGAAACGGTGCAGATACGTGAGATGGATTTGTTGTTAAGAGTGTCTGCGTTAAAGAGTGAGATCCTTCTTCTCTCTCCTAAATATGTGTACTTGTACGAGACAGTGATTTATAGAGAGCAACCATTACAGGTTCAGATTTCACAGCTCGAAAGCGCTTCGATATTTTCATTTTTAAATTTAAAGCAGATTCCGCGGATCTGAAAAAGAATCTCAATTGTATTTAAATGTTGCCATAGGCACGGTATGCTAGAAATAATGGAGTAAGCTTTACTCAGAAAATTACCAAAATCACACTTTCAGCATTTATAAATATAATAATCAATTAAATTCCAACTCAAGTCTCCAACTTCTTTAAAGTGTGACATTCATCTCTTCAACTTACAATTCGTGGCTTATAGGTCCATAACCTTTCAAATCTGTGCAAGTATGGTCCTCTTAGGTTTGAAAGGTTAAGGGATTAGGTACATAAATAACTAATTGGAAACGTGAATTTCACACTTAAAAAATGTTTATAAGTTTGATTGAAATTCAACTGCTTAATTGATATATATATTGAGTTTGCACATGGTATTTAGCTGTCAAGACGGACATCTTGCACGTGTGAGGGATGACCCGCACCTAAATCCATAAGTTGAGGATCTTCATGTCAAAAAATAGAACAAGGAATACTTTGCAATCGAAGGCTGAGATTAGGGACAAATGAATCAATTTTTTCCTCATTTCTTTTCATAATAGAGTATTTAGACTTGTTTTCATTTTCACACGTAATAAGAAAATAATAAATATATTCACGATTTTAATAATTAGACTATATTTTAATTACATGAAATGATCATCAGTTTTACATATTATCACATTTATGTCTCAGGTTTTTTTTTTTTTTATCGCATTCTTATTCTCAAATTGACATAAATAATTCCTAATTATGATTTCCCTCCAAAATTTTCTTTAAGATAGAGAGCATTTTATTTTTTATTAGCAGAATAAATAATAATATAAAAATACGATTAAATATTTAACCCTTATTTTAAAGCACATGAACAATATGTTTGAACGAAAATCATGATTAAGAAGGATATTTTCTAATCAATAAAATGTCAAAAATAAGAATAAAATAAACAAAAAAGTTAATGATATAAACGTAAGATTAATGTTCTTTAATGTAATTAAAATTTGTTGTATTTATAAAATAAAAAAAAAAATTATCCAGGTGTTAAACACCAATTTAGATGTAAACATATCATATGTCCAAAATCCTTGTATTTAATTGAACTTGTGATTTAATGTCACTAACACATAAATTAAAGTTAAACATTAACAGTACTAAATAACATTAATCTATTAAAAAAACATGGTGTGCATATAACAACCTTTAAAAAAAATCACCTACACATTACACAATGGTCTAAATAAAAATAATTATTAATTATTGATAACAAAATATATTAAATAGTGGAAATTAAAAAATCAATTATAGTCTATATACGAAAAGTGATTTATAATGTAGGACATAAAAAAAGGAAAAGTAAGCATATTTTTATGTGACCAACGTACTACTACCCAATTCAATTTACTTTTCATTGAAATCAAACCGTTCCCCTTCCACTTAGGGTTATTTACTTCGGGCCTTCAAAAAGTGTTAGAGGTGTCAAAGAAAAACTTCTAGGCCAAACTTCCGACTTTTAATGTTAAAGATTGAATTTTTTAAATTTATTGTATGTTCAATTTTGTAGACTTTGTGGTGTCAATAAGGATTTGAAATATTTATGTTTTGCTTGATCGAAGTAACTTTGAGTCATAATATACTATTCAAATGTGTGACGTTAACTATATGAATATAAACATAAAATTCGGCCATATCTTTAAGGAAAATAACTCGATTCCAATTAATATTTTTCTATTTATATTACATTTATAATTTTGTATTAATCGTGTGACAAGAAATAAAGAAAGAATCGCGATAATTTAGGACGAAAAGTAATAATTCAAATTTGGTTCAATTTTTTTTTTTTTTTTTTTTTTATGACTTGATTCCATGTTGTATTTCAATAGGGGAAATTGTAGGGAAGGTAATAAAGGGATTATGCCTTGAAGTTTTAATTTTAAGAGTGCTTTTAATTGTCAATATTTTTCATGAAAATATATTTTTTTCACATAATTTTTTACTTTTATGTTGTCTGATTGACAATTTTTTTCATAGGAAATATTTTTCTACTTTTAGTTAGAGCTGAACAAAAAAATCGCGAAACCGCAAATCGAACCAAAACCATTAGTTCGGATCCACTTGGACTTGTGATTTTTTTTTTCTCAAACCGAACCAAACCATTTCAAAATGGTTTGGTTTAGGTTTCAATTTTCAAAAACAGCATAAAATCGAATCGAACCGTTTTTAAAATTTTTAATAAAAATTTTAATTTTATTAACTTACAAATTTTTAAATTTTCACTTTTTAGAAAAAAATACTAATTTAGCAATACAAATTACAACTAACTCATTGAATTAATCATATAAAGTAAATTAAGTTTATCATTATTGGCCGATAGTTTTATAAATCCACAACACACGTCCTGACCCGATATCTAATCTAAACTAAAATTAATCACAAATCATATGAAATAAAATAAAAACATTTATTTTGAACAATCCAAATGATAATTCAACAAAATTACGACAACAAATCACGCTCACAACTTCAGAAATCCTGACCTAAACTTTCGTTTCTCAAACATTTGATGTTTGCCTGCCACTGAAGAACAAAATGCGATTCCCAATCGCAAATCACATTTTGCTTGTTAGTCTGCTAAATTCTATTCGAATCACATATTTCTCTATTCTCTTTTGATAAGTTTTAGACTCCTATTCAAGTCATTTTTTTCATTGTTATTTCTTTCATTTGTTGTTTTTGAACTTATTATACACTCGAGAGTTGTGATTTTGATAAAAAAAATGTTGTGTGCATATATGATTTAATGAACTTGTTTGTAGTTTAGAAAGAACGAAGGATATAGCGTATTGATTGCGTGAAAATGTTAAAGTTCCTTAACTAGTACTATTACATTCTACTTTCTTAAAGTTGTTAGAGAATAAAATTTGTCAATTTCAATAAACATGAACTCTATCATTCTTTGTACATTTAAACATATCATATTTATTCCTTATTTTTTATCTCACTAGTAAGATGAAATTTTTTTTAACAAAACTATTACAGTAGAATGTGATTATATATTTATCAACCACTATATGACAATATAAAAGGCAAACAAGAAAGTGTAAATAAAAATAAAGAATGATATATTCGTTCTATTAACATTTTTTAGCAATCAACTTAAAAAAAAAAATTATTCACGAGTAGGAACAGTCCAAATCGAACCGTGTTTACCCCTACTTTTGGTCGAGTGACTATTTTTTTCTTGAAAATAAGGAAAATATTTTCCTTATGGAAATGTGGTTTTTATTTTTCAGACAATTCACTCATTCACTCTCTCTCTCTCTCTCTCATTTATCCATCAATAAAAAATAGATAAGTATAATATTTTTTAAGTGAAAATTAAATTAATCAAACACAATTAATTAATAATTTTCATACAAATAATTTTTAAATAATTGAATTGTCTATAATTTATTTTCTTTTCATGCAAATCCTATACTTGCAATAAAACGCACCTCATACCTTTTAAGGAAATTCATTTAAACACTGTGGAATTTAATATTAATAATTGATCAAGAATTATATCCTAACCGCGTGGCTAAAACCCGAAACTTCGTGGCAGTTTCTTTGTTTGCCGTATGCATGAAAAAGCAATGACTATATATTCAAGATTCTGCCTGAAAAATGTCAAGAATTCTCAATGAAATTGCTCGGTCTTTTACCAAAAGTAACTACCAAATAACTAATTGCTTATGCATTAGAATGGAGACAAAAAAATAATTCGATGCGTTAGAAATTTAATTCAATTTTTGTGTAAATCAATTATTTTATATGCCTATAACCAATGATCATAAATTCTTACTTCTTTACATCTTTATTATTATTATTTTTTTGTTTTGATGATGTTTAACACTATTGAAATTAGCAATTACATTTAATCGACCCGTGGGGATATATATATTTTTTGTAATTGCTCGTAGACACAACTCGTGCTAGAATATGAATCATTGTAGAGAGTTGTGTCTAAATTATTTTAACGATTAAATTCACATAGCACTCCTAAATTCACGATTATCGTGAAACAAACAGACAAAACCACGACATCGACAAGATAAATAAAAACGTTAAGAACGAGAAAGTTTCTTTAAAAGGCCAATAGTAATGAGAAAAAGGAAAAAAAAAATAAAAAAATACGCGTCTTTTAAAATACAAATAAAAAATAACTCGTTATTTTAACTTTTTATTAAAATATGTACAAGAAGAACCCAAGAAATTTACGTGCCACAGAACACCCATAAATCCAGTGTTTCCTTCCTTGTGCGTTAACTCCTGTATCTCAAATTTTTATCTGGGATTCTTCGTTGAATTAAGACTGTTTTTCTTCAAAAATCACTGCCATGAAGGTCCACCCGGTGCCCAGATGCGCTCTCCGATATGATATAGCATCGGCTCTGGCTGAGGCGAACACCAACCGGAATCAGAAGCTCCGGCGACTGCCCCACATCTTTGCAAAGGTGCTGGAGCTTCCCTTTCAATCAGACGCCATCGTTTCGGTTCAAGAAACTCCCGACTCCCTTAAATTCACCGCTGCCACCGATGATATCGACGGTGAAGTGAGGGCAAACGCCGTTGAGATCTATCCTGGGCTCACCAAGATTGTTGTTATACTGGGAAATGGTGCGCTAGACTTGTCGGGAACTGAGTTTGTGCTCGACATGTGGCGGATTCGGCTCCCGACCTCGGCCTTGCCGGAGCTTGCCTCAGCGGACTATGGCGGCGGGGAGCTGGTGGTTACGGTCCCAAAAGGTGATGAGGTGGAGGAGAATGACGGTGGCGATATTTGAGTTGGGAGGCTTGTTCTTGTACACTAAAATTGTATCAACATTAAGAGTTCAATGAAAGTGTTTATACGTACTTGTGATTGGGTTCTATTAGTATAACTGCACAAGCATATAACTTTAGATTATTCATAGAAGACTATGTTTTAAATGAAGATTAAGAGGGTATTTGGTGGATATTAAAATTAGATTTTTAGGAGATTTTGATAAAAATATTTAAAATGTGTGATTGAAAAATTGTAGGACTCATGAAAGATGTGATTAATATTGATTGTTTGACTTTGATTTGGATTAAAATCAGTGACCAAACAGGGGATAAAGCTTGTTTAATTCTTGAACTCTTGAGCACAAGGCTTACGACCATTGTTACCACTTTCTTGGATATTCGGTAGGCGGTAACAAGTTTCGATTGGCAAATATTGACTTTTGTTGATCATAAACTTAACAACAGAAAGAATTGTTTTTGTAATTCTTGTTAGTGATGTAAAAAAATGACCATCCTGATTGTGTGCAAAATTTCCAGGACCATTTGTCTTCTAGGATGGTTTAAACATATTTTTTTCTCGACTCATGCGCTTTATTGTACTTAGATCCTCGTGTTGGACAAGTCAAGTTTAGTAGTCACGTAGAAGTAGCTTCCTTGAATGTTGTTTGTATCAATCAAGTCGTGTGATTTTCAATTGGGCTGTCTTAGCCTTTTGTTATTCTTTCTTCTTCATAAGTTGAAATTGGACCATCGCTTCTAGAGGTTTATTGTATAGTTCTCGTTATTCTTGTAGTACCACAGAGATGATCAAAGAACAGTCGAGGAAAAGCCTCTTGGCCGCCTTTTGTTCAGTTCTACACTCGTGTCCTCTACTGGCTTTTTAATGTTTAGGAGGCAAATGGGACTACTCGTGGAACAACAAAGAAAAGGCCGACCTTTAAAGAGCAAGGACCAACTTAACCATAGGTTGGAGAAATTCCCCACTATTGTAACATTAATTGTTGATTTTTCTCGATTTTTTTTTTAAGCTCCACCAAACACAGGGCTAAATTGCAAATCGTCATTGTAAATAAATAAATCGAAAAATAGTCACGAGATACTTAGATAGCGACCACACAACAATTTTTGTTAAATGCCCTCCCACAAATTTAATTGTAGTAAAGATCCTCAATTTTATTTATTTTCACACTTATGTCCTCAATTTTTTTTATCATACTTTTATCATCAACCTTTTATGAATTAGCAGATAATGTATCTCGTGAAAAGGTGTCAATGAATAATAATGGTTAGGAGGTTGTGGAAAGACCTATAGTACCTCATAATTTTACATAAATAAAATACCTATAAAACTTCTTTATAATTTGTTTTCAAAGTTACATCAAAAGAATATTTGGTGCCATCAAAGTCCAGCACTAATTAATTGAAAGTCAAGAATAAAAATACAAGGAAAAAACTGGGGGCATAAATGGAAAAATAAACAGAGAGTAGAGCCTTTTACTGCAATTAAAAATATAATGTAATTAGCAAATACTGGATATAATTATTAATTACTTTAAAATAAAATAAAAAATAAAACTGATGCTTGGAAGGACACCCACCTGTAACATCAAATCCAAATGTTCTATTTCCCATCTTTACACGTGTAATTTCTATGCTATTGCATGCTTCGCATGGCGGTGCGACTGCACCGCCACCGTATTACTATTAGAGTATAAATACGCCCGGCCAGGGTAGCTTTTCTTTTATATCTAAACCCTGAAACTCGAAGAAATGAGCCAGGAACAACCACGAAGGCCAGAGGCCGTCAAGTACGGCGATCTTTTTCAAGTTTCCGACGAATTAGCATCCAAACCTATAGCTCCACAAGATGCAGCCACCATGCAAGCCGCCGAAAATATCGCACTTGGGGAGACTAAGAAGGGTGGTCCAGCCGCCGTCATGCAATCAGCCGCCGACGTGAACGAGCGGCTCGGCGCTGTTGACCATTACGATATGACCAACGTTGTTAGGGAGCAGGGAGCCACCATATCCGAAGCTGAAGTCTGTGGCAACCGCATAGTCACTGAATCTGTCGGAGGAGAGGTATAATATTATTAATTTTCTCCATTTCCGTTTCTGATTATCTAATTAGGCTTCAAATTCTTTAATCTTTCATGCATCGCAGGTTTTGGGACAGTACGAACGACCAACAGATGTGAAAATGATCCATCCGGCTGGGGCACTGGCCCCGGATGCGATTACTGTAGGAGAAGCACTGGAGGCGGCTGCTCTATCAGCTGGAAACAAACCAATTGATGAAAGTGACGCGGCCGCAATACAAGCGGCCGAGACTAGTGCAACCGGGCTCGGCCATGTTGTGTCTGGTGGTGTAGGAGCAGAAGCTCAGTCAGCCGCGGCGTATAATATTCGAACCACCAGGAATGAGCTGAAAACCAAGCTTGGCGATGTTTTGGCAGTAAATACCTAACTCGATTTTCATCTTACATAATTTCTGATTTGTGTGTCTTAGGGTCTGTTTGGAATTGCTCATGTTTAGTCACCTTATGCTAGATTCATTTAAAAAGTTAAAATCTTGTTCTTGACCGACCAGACGAGCTTATGAGTACGTTTGGTACATACTATTCAAGTCCAATGTGCCAAAGACGCTATAGTAGTGCATGAAATTTGCTTTCTTTTGCAGGATGCAACTGAGAAGCTTACTGATGACAAGCCGGTGACGAAGGAAGATGCTGAAGGGGTAATTAACGCAGAAATTAGGAACAACCCGGACCTGGCTACGCATCCAGGTGGTGTCTCCGCCTCTATGGCGGCTGCGGCAAGGCTTAATCAAGGGCAGTGAAGCTCTCTCTATCTAGTGTATGACTTTGTATATATAGTACTACTGGTTTGTGCAGGGGAGTGACATGACAATAAGGAGAAAATCACGACTTCTTGAATTTTGAAAAGGAATAATGGAATTTATAATGCGAATTTTGATTATTATATATAAGTTAGTTAATTGTTAATTATTTGAACGTTTACTTGACATTTTTTAGGGTATAGCTCTTCTCGGGTTAGCAAAGTTGCCTTGATAGTCTTCTCCCTAGTCTAAGAAATTGACCGTGTTGATCAAATCCACTGACTTTGATTCGAGTTCATAGCGTTTATTTCTTGTATTTTTAAGCAAAGCTGATAAAATAAGTTCATGCACCGAATCTAAGTACCATACCAAATCTAGTGCTTGGTATTTAATAGTTGCGTTGGTACTTGAAATTTTCGAAACCATTCACTCTACCTTTTTTCATTTACGAAATCCTATATTTGTAATTGCAAACTACAAGAAAAGGTAATACATAACTTCTCCAATTTAAGTAAAAAGATAGTGATGCAAACAAAGCTTTCGTTTTTCTTTATAAAAGTTGAAATGACATTACATCATGTTCTAAACAATTTAAAATTAATATATAAATAAAAAGCACGTCGAATAGTATCGAATTCCACGAAATCTATCAATAAGAATGAGCACTAATCAACAGTGTATTGACTTTCATTGAATTTATGAACCATTTAGAAATTATTTGCCAGTCGGAGGCTTGGAGGGTGTTTGTAGAGATTAAAATTAGATTTTTAGTGGATTTGAAATATGTGGTTGAAAAGATGTGGGACCATGAAAGATGTGATTAATATTGATTGTTTGATTTTGACTTAGATTAAAATCATATTTTGATTCGGTCCAAACAGGCCCTTGGTCTGTGAAGATGTGTTGTTAAGTGTTTTACTAGAATCAATATTTAATAAATCCGAAGCAAAAAAAAATATAAAAAAAAAAATATGCGTGGTCCTTTTGCACTGTGAAAATCAAAATAGGTTTCGTGGAGGCAAATATTGATAAATATATTGATTTTTTTTATTATTATTGAATGTATTTTGAAGGAATACTATTTGTAAGTCTAATGACGATGCCTATATTTCTTTGTATTTATTTGATTACTTTTAAGTGCAATCAAATATGTTCGAGTTAGCTATAAAGTAGATATTTTCATCTTTATTTTCTCTTTAAGCTGCTAAATAGTTAGAAAATTGATAATTGGTCATGTATTAAACACGAGGGAACTAAGAATTGATTTTTTAGTTGTGACATCATCTATAATTGATAATTAAAATTGATGTTTTGTACACCAAAGAAAGCAACATGGTAGGTGAAACATGTGAGATTGATAAGGAAGTTGCAATATTGTTGTTACAACATCATTTCTTGGTTCGAGTTTCTTAGGTCCCTCCTCCAAGATTTTGTTTGTCATAAATATTCTTCATTATGTTAGTATCATAACGGAGATTTGGAAGATTCTTTTAAACGATAAGAATAAATAATTCGACCCGTCTATATATAGTTTAAACAAGTAATTATGCTTCAAAATTACTGTTATTAAACGAATTACTATCTTGCAAGAATACAAAAAGGGTAAAATCCACTCGAGTTATTCATTTTATCAAGATTAGTGCCTTTTCTCATGGATTCTCAACAATTACTATGTGCTTAATGAATATAATTATGATTTTGAAGAAACTAATTGATATTTCCTTTTTGGGGGTAAAAGAACAAAAAATCTTGAAAAGGAGTATGAACATAAATTTCTTGGATTATTGTCCTTTGATACACAAAAGCATGCTAGTAATAGGAATAGGATAAAGAGATGTCATAAAACTATAACATAAAGGTTTATGTAATGAGCCAATCAATATATTGTACCCACCATATGATACATCACTTTCTCACTTATTTAACTAGGTGACCTGCTCGTGGCTTCATCTGAACGGTCTAATTACTAGACAGCATTAAAAAAAAATTTGAAAATATGTTTTATACTTTACAATTCTAAGTCCGAGAGGTCGGTTTCGATATCGATCCGTCTTTTTTCAAAGAAAAGCTTGGGACAAAGCCTTTTCATTTAGATAGGCAAGTCGTCTTTTTTCGATGATGGAAATAAGGGGAGGCTCATCCTAGCAATAGGGTGGGGAAGGGAGAAAGAGTTCATGAGCACACAAGTCGATGAAACATAAAGGCAAGATGCGAAAGTACGAGCTTGAAATATATGTGGGCAGCTTTTAATCCAACAAATGTACTTCGTGATTTAATAAACATAACCTACAGTACAAGTTTGGCAAAATAGATAAAGATGTTACACCAAATAATGACATATAACATATGATCCATTAATTAAGGACTGTCTTCTTCTGTTTTAATGGAAAAAATACTGTGAAGTGGTCATTGCTATTTTTCGTGTGATCTTAAAGGGAAAGATTAGAGACGTCATTGTTATTTTTCTCGAGATCTCGACGCGATTGGAGACGCCTACTACTATTTTTCTTGAGACGTTTCGTGAAAGGTTATAGTATTTCACTGCTTTCTACTGTATTTTTCCTTGGATGTCATTGTTATTTTTTCATGATCTTGACACAGTTATAGACGTTTACGATATTTTTTCTAAAATCATAACATGAAAGGTTATAGACATCATTACTATTTTTCTCATGATGTAAACATGGAGAGTGATGCTATTTATCATTATGATTTGGTGACATGGTAGCTCATTATCCGTTACATTTCTTTCTCCCTCTCTCTCGTATAAATTGAATTATCAAATCTTATTATTCCACATCACCGATGATTTATCATCATGATAATAAATAGCATTATTCAAAGATGAAAGCTAGAGACGTCATTGCTATTTTTCTCATCAAACAAAAAAAAAAGAAATATTTTCTCATTTCTGTCCCTCTCTCTTAAGTATAAGTTGGCCTTCTAAGTTCTAACTCCTGTCTGAACATAACATACTTCAAAACAAATCTCTCTCCTTTTCTAGTGTAATTTGTTCTTCTTGTGTGTCAAAACAATGCCCAAAAACCTTAATTTTTGCTTCACAACGTTCAAATCTTTGCCATCTCTCCAAGAAAATCATAGACGTCAATTTTGCAATCCGGCTGCTGCATCTTTACTTATCAAGAACTTCAACTCTCTCTATGATTTCACAATCGACTGCTCAGCCGCCGCTGCCGACTCAGTCGCATCTTCCACCACGTCGGACCACCATTCTTTATCTGACTCTGAATTCGAAACTGAAACCACCAACACAGCAGATTTAGCCAACGCCTTCGCCTCCCAACGCTTCTTCTTCTCTTCCCCTGGCCTATCCAACTTGATTGTAGACTCAATATCAGCGTCATCATCAGTCGCATCAACCTCATCTTTCTCACCGGAAAAACCACCTGCATCTGATACTATTGCCGTTCCAACGTACTCCGTGGACCCCTTCATCGACTTCCGGCGATCCATGCAAGAAATGGTGGAGGCGCGTGAACTTATTGATGTAAAATCCAACTGGGATTACTTGCATGAGCTTCTCATGCGCTATCTATCCTTAAACCCCAAAAGCACCCATAAATTCATTGTCGGAGCTTTTGCCGATCTCGTCGTCGGCATGATGACACCTCCACTGCCGGAGAGTGGCAGCCGGAAATAATTGTAGCTTGGTATCATTTTCATTATAACTTGTGTTGTTGGAATATATAAATGTTGACAGTTCATGAACGAACATGTGGTGATAGTACGCGTTTGGTCCCCTATTGGCATCAATTTTAATCAAATTGCCTTGTCCTTTAAAGCATGTAAATGATTTAGTTTTGGTGTGCCATTTTGGTATTAGAGTAGACATCGATCTTAAGTTTAACTCTTGTTCTCGTCTATCTATGAAAATTGTCAACATATCGAGCCTTTGATGACAAAAAATGTCAAAAACTTTTAGATGAAATTGTTTAAACAGTTTTCTTAGGCGACTCGATATCATATTCCAATGCCATACTTTTTAATGCAAAATTAAACCCTTTTAGCGTTAGACTTCTGATAGTGCTGAAAAGCAATAAAACTTTTTCGATTTCTGATCTTATCTGTATTTCTGAACCCTAATGAAAAAGCTGTTGCTATGTTAATGCAAACTGCAGCAAAATTCAAGAATTAAATTGTATCTGTTGACTCGAGTTATCTCAATACTTTGGTTCCTCTTTTGGATAGATTGTTTCTCGTTGATTATAGACCCTGGATATTGTCAAGTTCGGCAATAAAATTGCGATCAACAACACTGTTAGATTGGTTTATGAAAAAGATTGGATCGAAAAATTTGTCCTTATTCACGAGGTGACTCCCGGGATAATGTGTAACAAAGTTTTGGGATAATCTCGATCATAAGCACGAGGAGTTCTAAAAACCGTAGATACGACTCATAACATTGATGCAAAAAGAGAACATATTCGACAGTTGGAAAAATATCAGTTTTTGAGAGTTCAAATCAAACAAGATTATCAACTTATTTGAATTATAATCAATTATTTACGAACATAATGTGTGAAGTTTCAGCTGCGCCAGATATGCAGAAACAGCAGTGTGTAAGGATTCATTTGTGAGTATTAATTGTTTTATTCATGGCAAGTTGAGCAAATTGCAGGTATATTAATGACAAAATTTATCACTTGGTACAAAACTAGATCATACTGAAAAGTGTAGTAATGTCCTTTTAATGACAACAAAATATGTGGGCTCATTGTTTCTTCTGAACACAAAACTCTCATTTAACTTCTTCATTCAAGTTAAAATCTTAGGATAATGTTTGATAAAAAAACATGTCAATCAGACAGGCTAGCAGACAGTAAAAATTTCAAAATTTCACTGTTAGATCGACTCGATTATCTAATATTATCTAATCTTTAGTATCGCGTGCTCTAAATTGTTCGATCGTTTCACTTGGTGATTGATTGAGGCAGAATATTGAAGTCAGGACAATATTTGGAGTAAAATGAAGACAAATTACATATAAACAAATAAAAAAATGTAGGATCAAAGACAGACAAAATCAGGGAATCTTGAATTTGTTTTCCTCACCCATTGTTTTGCAGTTCTTAAATTAATTTTTTTGAGACATGGGATAAAGATTGAAGATTCTGTGGTGATAATAACATTGTAATTGCATGTGACTTAATTATATATTCAGATATGACACAGAAGCTGACTTGTTTCTTCTTACAAGTTTCTGCTTTTCGACTTATAATTGTTTTTAACAATGGCGAATTGATGAACTGGTTTCTGCACTTGCCATTCATGTGGTGCATCATCTCATCTCATTCAATAGTTATTATTAATTTTAGTTGTCTCCATTAATGTACATTTCTTGTTCTATAGATCATTTTTCTTCTTTCTTTCATCCAACATAAATTTGACGAAGAATTGGATTGTTTTGGTTATTGATTATTTATTGAAAAATTGAAAAAAATGGATTAACTAAAGTTTGAAGTAAATTTCAAAATGGTCATTCAAGTAATTTTCTTACTGTAAGTAGTTAATTAAGTTCTAATAAAGTTCGTATACTAATTAATGTTTATCCAAGTAATGTTTATATGTTTGATATTAACATAATTCAATTAGGCTATCAAAACCGGGCCCTACTGCAAACTTGTTTTATAATTTTCCGGAATCGCATCATTACAAAGTAATTAGGTAACTGAACTCATCCATAAATCCAATGATTTTGAAATCCAACACATCGAAAATCAACGTAAAATAGAGAGCAAATTACTAGCAGTAAGAACTTAGTCAAGAGCTGCAGCAAAAATTCAGACAAAACGACAAAGAGAACAGTATAAAAAGATGAGGCTCATCGCTTCTTGGAGACACCAACAGTTTTTCCCCTGCGGCCAGTGGTCTTGGTGTGCTGTCCACGCACACGAAGTCCCCAGTAGTGACGGAGACCACGGTGGTTCCTACAAGAGGTGGACAAAAACAAATGAATAAACAGCAGAAGCAAAGGCAACAGCCTTATCGCAAAATACTTAAACATGGACAGTTGAGACCATTTCAGAGTTAAAAGCCAAACCTGATCTTCTTCAAACGTTCAAGATCGTCCCTGAGCTTCATATCCAAAGCATTGGAAGTCACTTGAGAAAACTTTCCATCCTTGTAATCCTTCTTCCTATTCAGAAACCAGTCAGGGATCTTGAATTGACGAGGATTTGCCACAATAGTCATCAAGCTGTCAATCTCCGCAGCTGAGAGCTCACCAGCCCTGGTAATAAATAATTCACTAACCTTTTAATTTAATTTCCAAAAACTATAGTTGGGAGGAAAAAAATAAGATTCTCATGCATTTTCTACCAATAGCCATGAATAGGAGCGAACAAAAAATCTCAATCATGGCAAGAAATTCAACATTGATCAAAGTTCTGAGAAATGAATCTCATAATGCATCAAAAATTGACAGATCTAATCCCTCAACATGAAACAATATGATGTATATGGCCAAAAAATAAAATATACAATCAAGAATAACATTATAAATGCAAACAAGTTATCTGCTTTAAGAATGCTGGGTTGAATGAAGCATATCAATAGGTTTACGTTTATCCCTTTCAAAACTAAAATGTTTTCTAGCATACTCGGCCAAAATACATAGGACGACAGAGTATGGATTTGAGACCCCAAGAATGGAATTGTTGAAGAATTTATTCGAACTGGATTGGGAACATTTTAAAATCCAATTACATCTTGAGAGAGAATTACGTTATCCTTGTGCCAAAATACACTACACTAACTAATGGTTTAACATCCAAAACATGCCAAAGGAAATAAAATAAGAAAAAAATAAAAATGAGAGAAGTTTAAAACATTTGATTTTCTTTATGATTTTTATCCCCCGCAGTAGAAATGAGTTGATCATATAAAATCCTGCAGAGGCACTCGACATTGAAGTTTGAAGGTATAAATATGTTAATTCAAATTTCCAGTGCTTTTCTCCAATTCAAATTCTAAACCAAACGCACAAGTTTGTATTCGACAAATAAAAGCATGACTCTAAGTCCACCTCATACAGAGGTGTGATATTCAAGTGAGACAGCCAGTCAAAATTTAACCTTCATAACAGTTCATCAAGCAAAATGCAAAGAGTCCTCAATTATGAATAGAGGAAACAATCAAGATACATATTACATAGATCTAAAATTGTACAAATATGACAAGCAGCAGCATTGTAATTACAGTAAAAAAGGAAATCATGAATGGCGAATTGGGGTAAATAGATCACAAACGTGTACAACCGTATATGATAATGCATTCATAAATCATAAATCGTAGACAGAGTCCAAAAAGCACAAAACCCACAAAAAGTTTTCGCTTTTGCTGTTGCATACAGTAATTAATCCATATAAAAAATCCTACACAGAAAGTAACTGATATCATATTTCAGCAATCGGTCTATATATCAAATAACTTAAAGCATTAATCAGGCACAAAAATAGTGTTAATAAACCTTAAATGGAATAAAAACGAGCTAGATTCTTAAAATATATAAAATAAAAAAAAAGGATAAAAGAAATAAACCTCTTGTTCATGTCGATGTCGGCTTTCTTGCAGACTATATTGGCGAAACGGCGGCCAATACCCTTGATGGAGGTCAAGGCGAACATGATCTTCTGCTTCCCGTCCACGTTCGTGTTCTGCACACGCAGAATATGCTGGAAATCCTCATTTGCTATCAAAGACTGCAATTAATTTTTTTTGTCAAAACACAAAAAACAGATTAGCAGAAGAATAAATAAAAAGTATAAAAATGCTAATATAAATGAAAAGAGAGGGGATAACCATGGCTACTGCTGCGAATTGGCTGTGGAGAAGCTGCGATAATTCCCTGATCGGCTACTTCGCAATAGTAGAGAAAATGCCACAAACCCTAGTCCAATAGTGAAGCTAGGGTTTTTATAAAAATTGGAGGCGAAACGAAAGAGCTGGGGGCCTGTAAATGTTAATTGGGCTGAAGAAAAGGGCTTATTGAAGTCAAGAGAACTAAGCTGACACCTATAAATTTTTATTTGGGCCTATCAAAGATATCGCTTAAAAGGGAACATTTTTTTTTTTTTTGTTTAAAAATTAATTTTTACTTATTTTTTATTAAATTGAGCCTTTGTTTGATCTCATTTTTTTCAAAATATATTTTCCCATATCTTCTTTTCAACCACGCATTCTTTATTAAAATAATATTACATGCAACCTAAAAAAATTTCCTTCACTTTTAATTACAAATTCTCTATCAACCTATTATTTCAAAATGTATTCTACACCAAAAAATGGACTTTAACAAGCTCGGAATAAGAAAATCTCAACATATGCCATAACAAATATCTCGGACTACCATCCACCATTAGCACGAGCTTCTGTTTGATTTAATTGAAAAAAATTAATAAAATATAAATTAAATTTAATGAGACATTTTAAGATATTCACAATTTTTATTAACTTTCAACAAAATATTTCATCTTTTTTATAAAGAAATGCTAAAATTTGATTTTTAGCATAATCAAACAAGTACTATGTATTAGGATAGTTTTGCGAAGGTTTAGCGATTGACAAATTATGTAAGAACTAATATAAATTATATAACTAAGGATAGTGATGGGACAGGAAGCAACTCCTCGCATAGGATTTTCAGCCTAGTCTCGACCCGGGGCCCACTAAAAATTAAAATGGTCTAAAATGTGAGTGATAATGGATATGCCTACTAACCAAAATATTCCTTGGTTAAATTAGTCGAAATTTTTGGTATGCAGTGACATATATAATATATCGAAGACTCGTAACTCAATGAAATAATTAATAAGTTTTAGATGTTTCTTTTTTTTAATCGTAAGGTTGAAATATTCTTCTTATAATATATATCTGAATTATAGGGTCTGTTTGGACCAGATTTTAATTTGATTTTAATCTAAGTTAGACTCGAACAATCAATATTAACCACATCTTTCATGGATCTCACATCTTTTCAACCATACAATTCAAAAACTTCTATCACGATTAAAAGCTGATTTTAATCTGCACTAAACACCCTCGTAATAATATTTATACATTAACGTATTAACTTCATTGATCAGAGATTAACACAATAATTTAAACAACATATCATCATTGGCAAAAACTGATTTATAAAAATACTATCATATACATATTTATTTGAAGAAAATTTACAAAAAAAAAAAGGAAAATTAAAAAGAAAATATAAAAGGGGAAGAAAGCATTTCAATTCTCCTTATTTATTATTTGCATTTTTACAGTGCCCATATGTATCATATTTCGTAAATTTATGCAAAATCTGCATCTGAATCAACCAGCAGTGTCCATAAAGCGTGCACATCTTCACAAGAACACGACTTCACATCTTCATAGAGTATGTATATTCCCCCACCTATAAACAGAAACAAAAATATTATCAAGTAATGGTGATCGATTCGAATAGAAATAATCGAGACTTTAATATCATTGGTACGTCCTAGTGAACACAACTGAACAAGTACCAACTAGAT
>CAIGRB010082314.1:12686-39480 GCA_903798255.1 Fraxinus quadrangulata | reverse complement strand
AGGTGCATAGCATTGCAAGTAAAGCCTAAAGGGCTTCTTCTTCAAGTCTTCTTGCAAGAGTGGCTCTCCTAGACCAAGAAGATAATGCATAAATTGCTTTCAATAATATGATCTTTGCATAATTAATTATTTATCTAAGAGTGTGTTTGATTGACATGAAAAATATATCCTAAAAAAAAAAATATTTTCCTTTAGAACAAGGAAAATTAGATATATATTGAAAAGTTGAAAAATATTTTCCATGAAAAAAATAGCAATCAAACACTTCAAAGTAAGAATTTAGATGGAAAACTGACATTTTTCACGGAAAATAAATACAATCAAACACACTATACTAGTTATTCAACTGGAAGCATGTTTAGTTGTGTTTAAAAGTAAGTCATAACTTATTTTGACTAACATAATTGAAACTTCGGGCTATTTATTTACTATCAGAAGTTACTTTACGAAATGTAAGTCTTAACTTACTTTAAAAAAATAACTTGCATCAATATAATTCGCAAACTAGGTAAATGATAAGGATCCTTCTTTCTTGTATCACATGAAGCGATTTGGTTAAAATCACCACATACCATATAGAGTAACAAATTTGAATTTTGAGTAGAGTAACAATATAACGCGCCTTGCTTGTAAGAAGACGAATTTGTTTTTGATTGGGTACTACTTTGGTGGATATCTAAATTGCCATCCTCAAATTTTGAAAAGTATAAATAGGCAATTTCATTATGATAAAGTAATCTTGCTTAAATAGAAAATTTCTAGGGTGTGTAATTTAATTTTGAATAATCGTTCTACCAAGGTCTTGAGAGTACCGTTCTTATCAGCAATATATAAATATCTTAATCATGCTCATATAACTGAAACTAACAATAGAGTTAAATTATTAAACCCTGGACTAGATCGAACAATTCGGACCGAGAACCGCCGAGCCGAATAGTGGTCCGGTCCGGATGAATTAATTCAACAAGTAAGCAAGGGAACCGGTCAAAACCGGCTAAATTTCTTAAGAGGAAACCTGTACCGGTTCATCAGTTGAACTACTAACCCGATGATTCAATAATTTTTATGAGGCGAGTCTAATAACTAGTGGCTATATATGTTTGGTTCATTTGTTACTGCCCTTTTGGCTTCATTATGGAGCACGAGTAAAGATATATATTTTTCATTTTTAATTTTTTTGTCACAGCTTTCAAAACTAGGATGTGAAAGTACTCGACAATACAATTGACAAATTTATCACACGTCTCTTCCCTTTAATCCAATCGAATCTTGTTCAGTTGAGCATACCAAACATGTTCATAGATCCTACACGAATAATAAAATTTGTTGTCAGGGGTGTGAAGACTAATAATTTCTCATGTTTGTGCAGTGCCACAGACTACTTTTCTCTCAATGAATGAGTCTTTCCTTTTGAAGATCTCTCACATGGGGTGGAGGTTTGTGGCCCATTCATAGACAGAATCTTAAGGTGACAATTGATTTGGCCTTGATGGATGCTATCTTCATCATTTGGCCAAGTGGGTTCCATTGTATATTTTGTGTTGGCCGCTTGCACAACAGATGTAAAATGCAAAGATATAGAAGTTGCACTTGCCATTGGTGTCCTTCCAAATATGAACTATACACTATAGCTGAAAAGCACTAGTGGAGGTTGTAAAGCAACACTCCATTGGCCATATTTGTTAGCATCATGATCAATATCTAAGCGGTTTAGTTGCCTTTTTACTCGAAGGTGCTCGAGTTTTATTGGAATCAAAAGTGATTAATATCTTCAACTTGACCTTTTTGTCTAGTTATACGCGTAGTTGTTAAAATCTCGATCTAGATTTGCAATATTATAGTTCTACAATTCCAAAAATGACAAAAATGCTCTGATAGTAGGATCTTAAAATTTTAGAATCTTAGGATCCCATTGTCACATTTAACTATCCTTAATTATTTATTATTATAGACGTTTTAGCTTAATTTAATAAATCGAAACGCTGGGTTGTTAATTTATCATTAAGAATATTTGAGTTTTATCTATGTCTTAATATTTAAAAAATTAATATTTAATAGAATTTTACAATCCTTGATTTGATCCATTGGTCCGATTCAAAATAATGGTCCTAACAACCTCGGTTATACATATAAAATTAATAAAAAAAGTCAATACAATGAATAAAATTTTAACTTCTTTTTCTCGTTTAATATTGTATTGTAATGTCCACATCAGAATCTAATATAATGGCTCATAAGTAATCAAGATTCGTGATATAGATTGTAGTGAATATATGTGAGTGCTAATATAAGATGGATTTGAATCGGGAATTTTATTCCATTGATGTATTAGCTTTTCTCATCCTTGATGGCCCTAGTGTCATGGCTATTTAAAGGAGAAAAGCCATGGATCCAATCTTTGCATAGCCCTTTAGTTTTATGGTTTAGTGCCATGAGGTGAGTCTAAACTCTAAACCCATGCTAGGTTTGCTATCACTCTATTCGATTGGAAAGTAACTAGATTACATTGCCTGGTTGTTTTATCCTTTATTGATTTCTTTTTTATGGGTAGACTCCTATGTGATATGAGTCCTATGATATCACATATATAGGGTATGTCTTAAGTATCACCACAAGCTTTGCCTTGACTGTGTACCAAATTTTTGACCTCAAATTTCTATATTTCGAAGGTAAGATTTTGTAACCCCCTCCCCCTTCCACCCTCTCCCACTCCCCCCGAAAAAAAAAAGTGTAAATAAGTGAAAAGTAATTGTGAATCCATTGAAATATGTAATTGAATTTGAAGTTTGATCATGTACAAATATTTATAAACTATCCAAATAATTGTTTGATTTAATTTTAATCCAATACTTCGTATGATCTACAAATAGTATCCACTTATTCACTGCTCATTTATATCTATTTTTAATTTCAACAACTGTGTGTATAGTAGAAGATACAATAAGTTAAAGAATGGTGGAATTCTGTGAATTCATTTTGAGAAGCAAACTATNTTTAATCCAATATTTCGTATGATCTACAAATAGTATCCACTTATTCACTACTTATTTATATCCATTTTTAATTTCAACAACTGTGTGTATAGTAGAAGATACAATAAGTTAAAGAATGGTGGAATTCTGTCAATTCATTTTGAGAAGCAAACTATGTTATCATCGTCACCACATTTCAGAAGAAAGGACAAGAAGAGTGCTCACTTTAACATTTCTTACACCTTTTCTTGCTTATCTTAAGTGGGTCATCAAATCTCCAAATACTCGATCAGGGTAATCTCTTTGTATGTATATGAAAATATTATCGTTTAATGATTGTACTCTCACATGTACGTATTCTCAAATACGAGTATTGATATTTTCATTGTGAATCGACTGAAGACTAAGTCCATTCATCTATCGAGATCTTTAGGCCAGGCACGTCTACAATCTCCATAACCCATATTAATTATTTCTATACTTTTCGTTTTCCCTTTATAGGTTATATAGTCGGAGGGGGAGGGAGGAATATTTGGGTTAAAAAAAGAAGAAGAAAGGAATTAGACCAACTCTATTTGCTGTGTGTGTGTGTATGTGTGTGTGTGTGTGTGTGTGTGTGAAGAAAGATTATTATATGTACACAAATTCACAGTACTCTTTCAAAGAGCACTTTGGCAATATGAAAATTTACAGTTCCAGGACTAGAACTGGCAACATAGTAAAAACTCATAGCAACATCAAGAAATGTTTTCTTAGTATTGGTATCAATGTCATCTGAGGATTTGGTAAGAACTAATTTTACTAGTTCTTGCATATCTGATTCTATTTCAACGGTTGTGGTGTTTGCCGTACCATTGATGCAGCCATTTGTACCATGTACCTGTTCCACTTGATAATACTACGTCAAAACTTTGTTAGCCAAAAACCATAATGAGCTGGACAGTATTAAACATGATTAAAGAAGAGTTATAAGTAAATTGACCTTCACCTTTTTGCTTCGATATAGACGAAGTTGATGACAAACTCTATTGGTGATATCTGAGAGTCGATTATATTTAGGATGGGATAATAATAATTTCTCTGACATCCAGCGATTGTTGAGATCGCTAGTTAAGTTTAGAGTACGAACGAGTAGCTCTGCTTCTCCTTGGCCCATGTCACCTTCTTCCAAGCTCCACATCCACTTTTTCCACTAATGACAAAAGAGAATTGAATTAAAAAAAAAAACCCCATTTAACAATTTTTTTGTAAGTTTGAATTTGAAAATGCATTAATTTAAAATAAGTTTGGATTCAAAACAAAGGACAAGTTTAAATCTGAGCAAAAGAAATCTAATTGGGAGAAGGGCTTACAGCATGATTCAGTTGTTGATGAATGTCTCTTCCATAAGCCAACAAGGTGTCCAATGAGAGCTGATTTAGGGTTCTCAGTAGAGTGGCTACCAGTCTGTGTCTTGTTCTGTACATTTTAATCAATAACTTAAGTATAAGGCAATGGATATCAAACTTTTCAAAAGCCAACACTCAAGAATCTACATCAATCATATGCCATCACAATATTTGTTTTCTTCCCAGGCCTAGATGTGTTAAAATGTGAACGCGAAAAGCAGAGTCTAGGTATGGCTCGGTTACTCGTTTCTACAACTGGATTGTGATGAGTTTAGTTATAGTGACTAACCCACGAAGGCCTATATTTTTCGGGAGAAAAGCAAAAAACTATGCTTATCTATGAAAGAAAATAGTATGGGATGCCTTTTTTCAGTATCTTTTACATAATTGTGTACAGATTGAATTACAAATTGATGATGTGGAGTGGGGTTGGATTGGGGATGAGGGTGATCGGTCGAGTGATAGGCTTCGAGGATATGATCGAGAGTGTGGGTACACGTGCCTTTTTGAAGTTCAACTAAAATTAACCAATAGACACACATGAAATGTTTGTCAGTAATTGGTAAAACTGAGGGAGAAAGTCCTAGCTAACTAAGGTAAATTTACCTCCTTCCATTTGCATAAGCGAGGCTGTTTCCACGTAAAAACTCATCAATAAAGGTTTGTTTGTGATTAGGTTTCTGGCCAAAATGCGAAGCAATGGTCTCCATTAAAATGGTGGTTTTAGCCCAAGCTAGCCGCTCTTTCGACTTCTCCGGCTCAAAATAACTCGCAGCAGCCAAATAGTATGCTAGGAGAAGGTTTCTTTCACTCATTCCATACTCTCCAATTTCGTATTTACTGTACCATCTGCAAAATAATAACTTTTTTCGAGAAAAATTACTTATTTCAATATTAAATGGAAAAGTGGTTCAGTATTTTACTTCTGAATGCTTCTCCACTCGAGCTGGTGCAATTCCTGGCAATTATTGTAGTCCAATTTTGCTAGCTCAAGATATATGTTGTTGTTAACGTAAGGGTAGGATTTCTATTTGTTGTGACATATGATAACAAATTATAAGCATAATTCTTACTTATCTTTAAGTTAATTTTTAACATAATAAAATAATTAAAATATTAAATATATATACTTCCACTTTAATCATTAGAACTAATAAAATAATTACATATACTACATCCTATGAAAATGATTGGTGTTGGAATTTAATGAATTACTTGTTTCTAGATTCTTATAATTTAATATTTTTAATCGATTTTCGATTACGATTGATCTAAATATAGTAAATTACAAGTGAAAGAAATTAACGTTAAGACCAAAGAAATATTATTTGTAAACGACAAAATGGAATCACAACTTGAATGTTGTAAATATAAATTTGATCGTGTCATATGATTTTGGCTCTATCTTCAATTATTATTATTATTTTGCGTTTGATCGGCCAACTTCATTCCTGATAACTCATATATAAGTTGTTTTATTTTTTTTTTCATATTTTTGTATTTTTCTCTGATTAATAAAAAAACTCGTTAGCAAATAAAGGAAACACACATTCAATTTATTTTTGTGAACAATATATACATATATGCATCTAGTTCTCATGCGTATTTCTACTATTCAATTTATCGACAAATGAATTTGTGTGAAGTACCTGTACAATGTTTTGCCAATCCAGACATCGTCTTCACCACCATATTGCTCCAAGTAAAATCTTGTTTCTATTCGAGGTAAGCTAGCGTACCACGGAACATCTAATGAATATCCTACCTGCACATTATTTGTCATCATCCTACGTCGCACTAAAATGACCCACATAAAAATAAAAAACTACATGACAAAATATTTAGCCCTTGATTGGTCTCATTTATTTCTGATATGGTCTATTTCACATTACCGAGGCATGCCAACATCGAGGCCTACCCCTTTCCCGGTCACCTTCGAGGACTCCAATGCCCAGGTCACCCCCGGGGACTTCGCTTAGTCAGATCTCAAATATCTGGAGCCATAGTCCTCGGGGGTCGTATAGTCCTCGAGGTATTGTATAGGCCTCGGGACATTCCTCATATACTGTCATTCCTACTAAACAGGTCATCGGTGTGTTGTCCTCTCCCATATGTCTTTTTCTTTAACAGTTAGAGGAGTCGATCCTCAAAGAACCCACCAGTCGGAGATCCCCATGTCAGGGAGGACTCTATCCCAACTCCTAATTCGGGTAGGGCTCTTATAGATAAAGACGCCAAACCAATTACAGTCCTATCAAAAGTGCACTACTCAACCCTTCATGAACTCTACCGCCTGGTCCTATAAATACGGACTCCCAACCAGTATTCAGGTACGCCTTACATTATTTTCTAGCATATAGCCTTATGCATAAATTCCCCCATCTGACTTAAGAATCGGAGGGACGACAAGGACCTACTTCGACGCCTTTATTTCAGGTGCCGGAGGATCCCGACCGGTAGCAACATTGGCGCCGTCTGTGGGAAGCGCTACCAAAAGCCATGGTTAACACACGCTCAGGTCTTCCGCCAGCAAGTACATCTGCTCCGAATCCTTCCGAAGAACCCCCTGTTCCTCCGGAAGAGTCGTCGGAGATTCCGACACCTCAACCAACTACCGTCACGCTTGGGGCCTTCGAAGAACTCCATCAACAGGTCGTCACACTGACACAGCTACTGAGTCAAAGAAATACGTACCAACCGCAGGCGCCGACACAGGTAGGAGGTTTCATAGCCGATGCTCGGGCTCGGGAACCGCGCCCTACGAATGATAATGGAGGAACAGGAACATCCGATATCAATAACATGGCCTCGAGGTCGGCAGCAATGGAGCCTGGGGATCTAGCTAGGATCATACAGGAGGGTATTACAGCAGGCCTGCTTCAGAATGCTAAGGGGTCAACTGGTTTCACCCCGAACACTCCTTTCACGGTGGATGTGTTTTCATTTCCCTTGCCTGATAGATTCAAATATCCCGATCAATCATCTCAACGTATACACGGACGTTATGAATCTGCAAGTTGTACCAGATCCAGTAATGTGCAAGGCCTTTTCGCAAACACTGACTAACGTGGCCAGGGATTGGTTCTCAACCTTAAAGCCCAATAGCATCGCCTCATTCTCAGATCTAGCGGACAAGTTCTCCGCCTTCTTCGCAAGCAGCAAGCGAATCAGGAAGACAACGGCTTCTCTAATGCAGATTCGTCAGGGGCAAAACGAATCCATGCGCGACTTCATGACGAGGTTCAACAAAGAAAGACTTGAGATCCCCGACCTTCACATCACGGCGGCAGTCTCCGCCCTTACCTATGCAACAAGGTGTGAGGCCTTCAAGATGTCATTGTCAAAAACCCCACCGAAATCAGTGACTGAACTATTGACCAGGGGAGAAAAGTACATAAATATGGACGAGACTATGAATCCGAGAAGAGCGGGCCTGACTTTTAATAGGATCGACCATAAAAGGCCTCATGACCTGAGTCCCCGATAAGAAGCTAGGCAGAATAAATCGAGGCAGGACGTGGTATCGACACCTTTCACCCGATTGAATACTTCGAAGGCGAACATCCTAATGGAGATCAAAGACATGAAGGAGCTGAAGTGGCCCTCGAGGTTGAGGTCCCCACCAGATTCGCGGGATTCCAACAAGTATTGTGGCTTCCACCGAGATCATGGACACACCACGGAGAATTGTAAGGCCCTGCAACGAGAAATCGAGGCCTTGATCAAGAGAGGTTTCCTCGGGTCCTATATTGGCCAAGACAAACGTCCGAGGAATGATCGGGACGGAGGTAAAGCTCGGGATGCCAGAGGTGATACTTAACCCACAGCAGAGACCATCAATGTAATAATAGGAGGCATTGCCTCGGGAGGAGACTCGAACAGTGGACGTATGCAGTATGCTCGACTCTGCGGCTTTCCTTCAAGAGCGGGCCAGGATAACTTCGAGGAAATCACCTTCGAGGTCAAAGATTTGAGGGGATATCATACCCTCATGATGATGCATTGGTCGTTTCAGCAGTCATAGCTAATTTCGAAGTGAAGAGGATTTTGATCGACAATGGAAGTGCACCAAACATACTATCGCATGAGGCCTTCACGAAGATGAGGATCCCAGATGAGAAGCTCAAAGTGTTAAAAATTCCTCTTCAGGGATTTGGCGGAGGAGTCATCGTTCCGGAAGGTATCATCGATCTGCCCTTAACTTTGGGGTCTGGACAAAGGCAAGTAACTGAGGTCACGACTTTCCAAATCGTTCGGGCCTTGATGGCATACAAAGCTATCCTGGGAAGGCCGTTGCTCAATAAAATTAGGGCCATAGTGTCAATATTCGACCTTGCCATGAAGTTCCCCACCGGTTGAGGTATCAGGATTGTTCGCGGGGATCAGATAGCTGCTAGGCAGTGCTATGTCACTAGTATCCGGGAAATAAATGACAGCATAATGGAGCTCTCTATACCCGAGCACGACCTAGAGCAACGGGGAAGATTCGCCCCCGTGGAAGAACTGAAGGAAATAGAGCTTGAGCATGGTAAGAGCGTGACCATTGGTCGGGATCTAGACGTCACACTCACGACCGAACTTGTTGAGTGCCTGTCTCGGAACATTGATGTTTTTGCTTGGAAGGTTGACGACATGCCTGGTATTGATCCTGAAGTTGTAGTTCATAAACTTAACATCAACCCTGGAGCTAAACCTGTTAAGCAAAGAAAGAGGCACTTTGCACCAGAACGACGAGAGGTGATTCGGGAGGAGGTTGGCAAGCTGATCAGTGTCCAATTCATTCGGGAAGTGCATTATCCCGACTGGCTCGCCAATGTTGTTCTTGTAAAGAAAACCAACAACAAATGGAGGGTTTGTATTGACTTCACTGATCTCAACAAAGCCTGTCCTAAAGACAGCTATCCCCTGCCCAGGATCGACGATCTTGTGGACAGCACATCGGGCCATAAACTTTATAGCTTCCTAGATGCATTTTTCGGGTATCACCAAATCCGCATGGCGAAGGAAGACCAGGAAAAGACAGCTTTCATGGCAGATTCGGCCATATATTGCTACGAAGTCATGCCTTTCGGTTTGAAGAACGCTGGAGCAACATACCAAAAACTCATCAATAAAATATTCGCAGGGCTGATAGGCAGGAATGTTGAGGCCTACGTGGATGACATGGTAGTAAAAAGCAAAAAAGTAAGCCAGCATATAACGGATCTCGAAGAGGTGTTCAACACCCTGTGAAAGTACAGGATGAAATTGAACCCAGCTAAATGTGCATTTAGAGTGGCGTCTGGAAAATTCTTGGGTTTCATGATAACTCATAGGGAGATAGAGGCCAACCCCGATAAAATACAGGCTTTGTCCTCCATGGAATCCCCAAGAAGCAGGAAAGAAGTGCAAAAGTTGACTGACCGTATAGCCGCCCTGAACAGGTTTATGTCCCGGGCCGCGGACAGGTGCTTCCCCTTTTTCAAGGCTCTTAGAGGAAACAAAAGCTTCCAGTGGGATGATGACTGTGAAAAAGCTTTCCAAGAGCTTAAGCGAACATTGGCGTCTCCACCAGTCCTCAACAAGCCCGAGCCCAGCGACACCTTGTTCCTATATTTAGCAGTATCTCGGAACGCAGTTAGTGGTGTGTTGGTAAAAGAGGTGAATAAAGCTCAACAGCCTATCTATTACGTGAGCAAGGTGCTGCTCGACGCCGAGACTAGGTATACGTTGGCTGAGCAGCTGGCCTTGGCGTTGGTTATGGCGGCACGGAAGCTTCGACAATACTTCCAATCTCACCCGATAGTTGTGCTCACTAATCAGCCCCTCAAACACATACTTCAGAAACCCGACGTCTCTGGGAGGTTACTTAAATGGGCAATCGAACTTGGAGAGTTTGACATAGAGTTCAGACCTCGGCCCTCAATTAAGGCTCAGGCCTTGGCGGATTTCATAGCAGAACTCACTCCAAGACCTCGGGGGCCAGAGGAGTCACTGCCCGGTTACTGGGAAATCTTTGTGGATGGAGCAGCCAACTCCTCGGGCTCGGGGGCAGGGGTCATTATCATCAGTCCCGATAGGGTCACAGAAATTCAGTGTGCACTCCGGTTCGAATTTGAGGCCACAAACAACGAAGCTGAGTACGAGGCTGTCATCATTGGTATGGAGCTCGCATGTAGCCTAGAGCTTGGGCACATAAAAATTTTCAGTGATTCGCAACTTGTTGTAAGCCAAATAGAAGGAACATTTGAAAGGAAAGAGGAAAAAATGAGCTTATATTGTCTGCGAGTTCACGATCTCCAACGACAGTTCAGGGGTTGTGAAATTGTGAAGATAGCTCGGGGTGACAATCGCAAGGCCGATGCGTTGTCTAGGTTGGTTTTCATGGGCATAGATGGCCTTGACAGGACCGTCCATATCAAAGTTGTGACAGAGCCCAGCATCCGCAAAAGTCCAGAAGTCATGGACATCGAGCATGAACCCTCCTGGATGGACTCAATAGTGGACTTCATATCCAACGGTACTTTGCCCGGGGACCCTCGTGAAGCAAGAAGTGTCCGGTCTCGAGCACCAAGATATTGCATTATCAGGGGGGTCTTATTCCGCAGGAGCTTTACCCTACCATACCTCAGGTGTCTTAAACCGTCGGAATCATCTCGAGCCTTGGCCGAAGTTCATGAGGGCATTTGCGGTAATCACCAGGGAGCTCGGTCCCTTGCTTTCAAACTTTTGAGGTATGGATATTATTGGCCTACTATGAAGAAGGACGCATCAGATTACGTGAAAAGATGTGACAAGTGCCAGAGGTTCGGCAATACTATCCATAGCCCCCCAGAAGACCTCACCACCATCACCGCCTCTGCTCCATTTGAACGATGGGGCGTCGATATCCTCGGTCCTTTTCCAATATCAAGAGGGCAGGTAAAATTTGTGGCAGTAGCTGTAGAGTACTTCACAAAATGGACAGAGGCTGAACCCTTGGCCACAATTTCGGAACCAAAGCTCAGGGCTTTTGTATGGAGGTCCATCATATGTAGATTCGGGATACCAAAGGTCCTCATAACGGACAATGGCCGACAGTTTGATAACCCTCGGTTCAAGGACTTTTGTAAAGACCTCGGAATAAACCACCGCCTAACGTCAGTATCCCATCCACAGAGTAATGGCCTCGCCGAAGTGACAAACAGGATTATATTGCAGGACCTCAAAAAGAGGATTGGTGATGCAAACGGTAGTTGGCCTGATGAGTTACCGTCCATACTCTGGGCATATAGAACATCTCATAGGATGGCCACGGGCGAAACCCCATTCATGTTGGCCTTTGGTGTTGAGTCCACGATCCCCATCGAAGTCAACTTGCCCAGCCTCAGGAGACTTGTATCCAAATCCCCTGGACATATAGTAGAGCATCTCGACCTCCTCGAAGGAGTAAGGGAACACGCCGCGATAAGGGTAGCCCTCTACCAGAGCATGACAGCAAGACACTTCAATAGAAAGGTAAGGCCTCGGAGGTTTATTGCCGGGAATCTGGAGCTAAGAAGAGCCGAAGCCACAGGACATGCCCTTGGGAAGCTCGGTCCTACTTGGGAGGGCCCATTTGAAGTCATACGAAATGTTCGCGCAGGATCCTACAGCTTGAAAGATACCTCGGGAAGACCACTCCCAAGGCCGTGGAATGCAGAAAACCTGAAGATATATCACAAGTAATTTTCATGTCTTAAAGTTTAGTTTAATTGTCGACCCCCGTGCCAAGTTATTTTTCGATTGTCGACCTGCGTGCCCAAGTTATTTGTTTTTGTTGTTCCCTAGTCAGCTTGCATGCCAAAACCTCTCTTTTAGTTGGGTCGTCAATAAAACCTTTTTGAAGTACCCATATTCGTATCACAGAACTATTAAGCCTTGCCCCGTGCAAGTCCCCCTTAAAAACCTTGCCCCGTGCAAGCCACATTTAGGCCTTGCCCCCTTAAAAGCCTTGCCCTGTGCAAGCCACATAAAAGCCTTGCCCCAAGCAAGCCACATTTAAGCCTTGTCCCGTGCAAGCCCCCTTAAAAGCCTTGCCCTGTGCAAGCCACATAAAAGCCTTGCCCCGAGCAAGCCACATTTAAGCCTTGCCCCGTGCAAGTCCCCTTAAATGCCTTGCCCCGTGTAAGCCACATTTAAGCCTTGTCCCGTGCAAGCCCCCTTTAAAAGCCTTGTCCCGAGCAAGTCACATTTAAGCCTTGTCCCGAACAAGCCACATTTAAGTCTTACCCCATGCAAGCCCCCTTAAAAGCCTTGCCCAGAGCGAGCCATACTAAAGCCTCGCCCGAGCAAGCCATATTTAGGCCTTGCCTCGAGCAAGCTATAAAAAGCCTCACCCCAGGTAGTAGTGCTCGAGTATTGTCTACTGATAACAGGGCTCGAGCATTCTCTCATCCTCGCCCCTAACACTTGATTTCTTATTGCAAAGCTCGTTGATGCCTCGAGGCCACAAGTGTGCTCGAGTGTTGTCTACTGATAACTAGGCTCGAGCATAGCTTACTCCTCGCCCATAACACTTGATTTGTTATTGCAAATCTCGTTGATACCTCGAGCTCCGTGGTTGTGCTCGAGAATTGTCTACTGATAACAGAGATCGAGCTCTATTCTAGTAAGTAATGCTCGAGAAAGTTAATTTAACGATCATAAAATAAAACACGTAGGCTAAAAGATCGTCATTTTCATTAGAAAGGTCGAGCAAAATACATGCGATCATTACAAAAATAGAGTAAAGGACAGGGGCTCTATCCTATATGCCCTAGTGGAGGATCGAGATCGGTGATATCTATCTGAACATCATCCTCCTCGAGGTCGACGTCGTCTTCCTCCCCACAAGCATCCTTATCTTCTAAAAGCTCGAGAGTGCCAGCGATATTGGGCACGGTCTTCAAGTCCTCGGGGATGACGTTAGGAAGCCTGGATCGAAGAAAGGTCGAGCCTCTTTAAACGCGTACAGGTAGGCCCCCGAAGCGTACTCAGCCTTGATTTTGTCACAGTCTTCGGAGGTCTTGAACTGCTCCCAAGCTCGCTCCTTGGCCTCCCCCAAGGCTCGGTCCCTGGCCTCGATCTCCTTTTCTTTCTGCAGGAGCTGGAGCCTCAACTCCTCGGCCTCATCCCTCACGATGCCAACCTCATCTCTGGCCCTCAAGGCCTCACGCATAGCCTCATCTCGCTCCTTTTTCCAGAAATCGAGCTTTGCCTCAAGCTCACCGATCCGTCGATCCTTCATTGCTAGGGACTCCTCCATCGACGCAACCTTGGAGGTCTCCTCGATCCCTTGGAGTGTGAGGCCCCGAGCTATGCTCAATGTCTGCACAGAAAAATTTATTGAAGTAAATACATCGAGCATATGGGAGGTAGGGTTCGTTATCATCGAGGACTACCTTCATTGTCATGATCTCGAGCTGCTTCAAACCCTCATTGAGCTTGACCTTATCCCGGTACTTAGCCACAATGTCCGGGACAATGTGGCATCTCTTGAAGCCATCGTCAAATCTGGCCGTGGATGGGAGGGGCTCATCCTCGAGATCAACAACAGGGGGAGGCGCTCGTGATACTGATGGAGGAGGAGAAGTATGTATCGGAGATGGAGGGCTCGGGTCAACTGGATGAGGTCACGATGTTTCCCCGGGGCCCTTCAGACGAAGGTCAGCTACGCGATCGCGAGGCCTCTTCTTTCCCTTCTTCTTGGCCTGCGCCGAGGTCTGGGGAGAAGCCTGAGGCCTCGTGCTCATGAAGTTCCTGAGTGCTCAGGGATCGAACGCCATTCTTGAAAATAAAAACAACACTTTTGAGCGTGCACAAGATGAAGTCCAGCAAAATACAAAAAGACAAAGAGAACGAGCTCTACCCTCAAGACCTCTAACGTCTGCCAAATCTATCACTTCATGCCCGATCTCTTTCATGCTCGAGAAAAGGGGATCGAGCTCGATCAGCATCTGCCTATTCCTCTCTAAGTCCTCGGGATACTCTTGATCCTCACAGAACTTCTCGATGTTGGGCCAAAAAGGAAGATCGGGGTCTGGGGCTACTACATAAAACCAGCCCTCCCTCCAACCCTTTAGGGAACTCGCCATCTTAGGGACCCTGAACCCTCCTATGGTCGAGAGATACCCAAAGCATGTAAACCTCGTGTGTTTCTTAAGTTCAAAGACTAACCTAGCGAGGTCGACCATGGGCTCGATTCCCAAATACCTACAAGCTACAAAAAAGTACACCAACATCCTCCAAGCATTGGGCACTAGCTGCCTCGGGCACATGGAATGCCCGACCAAGAGGGAGGTGAAAAAAGGGTGTAAGGGCCACCTAAAACCAGACCTAAGGGTCTCTGTAAATATCACAAACTCCCTTGGTCGAGCACTCACCATCCTATCCTCGGGGTCGGGCTCTCTAATATCGCACAAAGGCATAATCCCATGCTCCCTAGCAGCTCCTACAGCTAGGTGTTCTTTCAGCCTCCAAACCTCATCAGGGTACTCAAAGAAAGAGTCACCCTGAGCCCTAGGACGGGAATCGAGGGGAACTGCCATAGGAATCATCGTGTTCTCCAAGTCCTTGCCCCCCCTTGACCTATCTAAGCTACCCTCACTGCTCGACATTACTTAACAGGGCTGAGTTAACTAACGAAATAACTTAGAGTCTCGAGGCTTACCTTGGGATTACTCGACGACCAGAAGAAGATCCTAGGGAGTTTGGAAGGAGCACGAGCTTGCAGAGAGAAAATTTACAGTAGTGAAAGTGAAAAATGAAGGGTAAAAGAAGGGTATTTATAGTGAAAGAATGTGGAAGGCCAAGGGTCACCATCTGTGACCGTAGGAAGCTGACACGTGTCACAGATCCAACGGGCATTTCCCAACAGTCGAATCCCACGCGACCCCTAGTCCTACCTCGACCACTCTCGCTCCCGACGACTGAGGTGCACCCCTTCCTGGATTATCGAGACCTAGGAACACGTGCACGGGGGCCATTGATATGGTCTATTTCACATTACCGAGGCATGCCAACATCGAGGCCTACCCCTTTCCCGGTCACCTTCGAGGACTCCAATGCCCAGGTCACCCCCGAGGACTTCGCTTAGTCAGATCTCAGATATCTGGAGCCATAGTCCTCGGGGGTCGTATAGTCCTCGAGGTATTGTATAGGCCTCGAGACATTCCTCATATACTGTCATTCCTACTAAACAGGTCATCGGGGTGTTGTCCTCTCCCATATGTCCTTTTCTTTAACAGTTAGAGGAGTCGATCCTCAAAGAACCCACCAGTTGGAGATCCCCATATCAGGGAGGACTCTATCCCAACTCCTAATTCGGGTAGGGCTCTTATAGATAAAGACGCCAAACCAATTACAGTCCTATCAAAAGTGCACTACTCAACCCTTCATGAACTCTACCGCCTGGTCCTATAAATAAGGACTCCCAACCAGTATTCAGGTACGCCTTACATTATTTTCTAGCATATAGCCTTACGCATAAATTCCCCCATCTGACTTAAGTATCGGAGGAGCGACGAGGAACTCCTTTGTTTCAGGTGCCGGAAGATCCCGACCGTGCTCATCAACAGTCGTCAAGATCGAAAACAGCCAGCCACGATTTTTGATAGCAACAAGCACTAAACTAGATTAAATAGTCATGTTTGATAGTCTTGTCTTTTTTTTTTTTTTTAATATTGTTTTGAATAGTAAATTTTCAGAGAACGTGTGACTAAAAAGTATGAAAATATTTTTGATTTGCGTGATTAATATTTTATTGTGTGAACGTATAATTGAAATTGAGTATGTAAAAAAGGGAATTTTGAAAAAACGGGGCTAAACTTCTTTTTCTTATGTAATACTGTGTAGCAACGTTCTCAATTTACGTTCTACACAATCTATAGACACACTAATCAGCCAAGTTAAAGACATTTACCTCTCCTGGTAGGTCTTTGGTTATAATCCATTTATCCAGTAGCTCATTATTGGCTCTTTTTTCTTGCAAAAAATTGGCCGAGAATTGCTTTGCTTCTGCAAGTATGTCCTCTCCAGGAAACATCACCTGAGATTGCAAAAATTTGGCTGAGAATTGCTCTGCTTCTGCTAGTATGTTTTCTCCAGGAAACATCACCTGAGAAGCCCTATACAGATTATACATTCCTGTAACAGCCTGGTTCGACTGTCCAACAAAACAGAAGAACTCTCCACCATTCTCAAAGTGTTTGAATACATCTGTCATATATGTACTAATCAATCTTCGAGTACCAAAAGAAAGGATGATATAGAATGAAGAAGATTCGAAACTCGGGTTTTTTAGGCTGAGACTGCTTTTATTTTTTTATTTTTTCCTGAACATGTTCGTGCGTGTCTTATGAATCCAAGAAATATTGTTTACCTGCAGAAACTTCGTAACCGTGCAACCTCAGAAGTCTGAAACCCATTGCCGTGTCATCAATGTCTTGAACTTCAGAATTTCTTGCCCAGCAGATTCCTTTATTTGTCCAATACCTGAATTATTGTCGTTTAATACTAACAAAAAGCCAGCATATGCAAATATATATTATTTTTTGTCTTTAAGTTAATAATTTACTTAGAAAGTAGTACCTGTGAACATAGTCCATACATCCCTCAATTTCTTTCTGGAAAAATCGAGAAATTCCTAGTCGTTGCAACCGGTCTACAGCCCAAATGTGCTCGAACAAGTCGACAGGATAGACATTGGGAACTAAAATTAGGAACAAAAATAAGTAAAAACATACAGAAAATATTTCGAAAATGAAAAAGTTAAACCAACCCAATATTTTACCTCCTCCATTAAATTTTTTGACAGCGTTTGTTAGATATTTGAGGCAATTATCATCTTTGGTCTGCTGGAGTGCAAAGGCAGTGGAGGATGGTGAAAACATAAATGACCCATCTGATGACTGTAATTTTAATAGCTTTTGCCACTCCAAGTCTGGCATTCCTTCCAGGCTATAGAGTATTGTTGTGGGCACCTTGTTCATTATGTCTTTTGGTATCCTATTGCACATACACAATCATGACATGCATATATAAGCAACTTTGGATACACGTTACTCGATAATACACGTATTGAATAAGATTTTAACTTTTTTATCAAACTGACCCGTACTTACGTGTACCAATATATACATGTATATAAAGTATTCAACTTTCTACTTATTCTTATCTTTACATATATATAAATCTATGAAAGATAAGGTTGTAATAATTACTATTATTGGAGTTCCGAAAATACCTACCTTGTGAGCTTTAAATTTCTTCTGGCATAGATCTCTTTCAAGACTGGAGAATCATATGGGATATCAATTTCCAGCTTTTTGGCTATTTCTATAAGTGATGGAAATGCTAATTCGAACCCAATAGGCATATGCTCAGCATTTTCATCTTCAAGCTTGTCCATATTTTCTCTGATAAATTTTATCCCTATATATCGCACGAAAACCACGTAAGATCGCCATACAAACACTATACATCTATACGAGCATAATATCATGACTCCTAAAACAATATCATATTGGATTATCTTAAAATGCCTCATCTAAAAGTCGGGTTCATTTTTTTTCCATTAAAAATGGGGTCCCGTAACATTATCATAGTGGAGCATCTTGTTTAAATGTTTAAGGTGATAGAAAGGAGTTAGAGCCGTATTTATTTTGTCTTCAACAGAAGTTATAATGTATCATGATTATGTGTTCGAAACACTAGTCGTGCTCACTACTATGCATCAAGATCATATGATGATTAGATCCGTTCCGGATAAACTGATTATATGAAAGAATTGTGTTACCTTTTTCACTTTTGTCAGGGAGCATGTTCCATGATCTCAATGCAACAACACATGCTAATGTGTTAATTATCCTGTCACGAGCAGTAAAGGTGGCCATGTCACCCCATGAGCCATCATCGAGTTGGTGGTTCACAATCCAATCAAGGCTGCTAGGGAATTGGGGTGCACCACTTCCACCAATATCTTCCACCAGAGCCACCCAAGCCGTGTCGTAAGCCGATACACTTATTTCTCCATCTTCCATTGAACACAACATCCATCGTATTGATTCCACAAGTTCCCTTATCCTTTCCTCTGTCGTTGTCTCCTATTTTTTCACAATTGAAATCGAAAAAATAAAAATAAAATAAAATAATAAAACATAAAATTTACGCTCTTTAAGCAAAAAGAAAACCACCTTTAGAGTATCTTTTTCTGTTTCATCCTCCAGAATTTCTGGCCATTTTATCACTGGCAAACCATTTTGAAGCACATCTATGTATCCTGCAGTTGTATATTTTCATTGCATTAACAAGGGACTAAAAAACCATTAATTTTTTTCCTCGAAAAATCCTAAAAGTTACTTATAAATTGCACCTTGGGTACGAGATTTGGATACAGCTTTGCATTGGAGAAGTGAAGTAGATGTAACTTCTTTCCAGGATGACCATAAACCTTCAATAATTAGTTGGTTTAATTATACGTTTTAATTCGAATAATCAAACAAGAAAAAAAACAAAGGAAACGATAATAGTTACATTTATTGAGGACGACCTTTTAACCATTTCAAGAAAGAAAAATTAGCTCTCGAGTTTAAAACAAAAATTCAGAAGGGAAAAAAAAAAAGAACTGATGATGCAAAGACAATGATCATTCTTCTTGGAAACACGCACAAATTTTTAAAATACCTAACACGAGCTCAAAACTTACCAGAACTGGTGGTGGGACATAAAAAAGAAGTGACCGGAATATGTAGCGGCGCTGCAGTGGTGGTGGAGGATGATCGGAGAAGAATGATTGAAGAAGAAGTGAATAAAATTGACATGTTGTTTTACAAGGTGGATTATGAGAAGTGTAAAAGTGAAAGGGAGTTTAAATGAGAGGGAAAGGAAGCAGACAGAAACTACTTTCGAATAGATTCTTGCGAATGGGCGCAAGGAATCATCCAAATTCATCAAAATGAGGGCACTGGTGTCCTTTTCTTAAATTTTCTTCATCTTTTTTCTTACCTATGTCATTTCCCCTCGACCTCATTTATAATTATACCAACCAATCAATTTCTCACCAACTTCCCCCCAATGCAGTAATAAAAAGTAATATTATTTAACAGCAGCCTAAGCGACACCAACACGACATTAAATGAAGTACAATTAAATAATTTACTTAATTCCATCTTTCATCTAGCTTGTCAAATAGCACAACCTAGGTTGGTATTATAATACCAGTGATACTAGATAGTATTATTTAATAATAATAATAATAATAATAATAATAATAATAATATCTAGTATTAGTGGTGTTACAACACCAATTTTAGTAACTACACCTTATTTGTTCAATGAAATAAATCATGCTACTTTGCATTTTAATGAATTTATAATTTAATGTCATATAATTGCCACATAAATCGGGGCTTAACACCAGTGATGATGAATAGCATTTTGTATTGATTTTAATCAAAGTCAAAATCAACAATTACTTTTAACCATATATTTCATCAATTTTTTTTCAAAATCTACTTAAAATCTGATTTTGATTCTCATCAAACAATGGCTCAATAAAAAAGGGTGCAATGCTATTTAATTATGACATGTTTTAAAACACTAGTTTAGGTGGCGATAATAATATAGCTCGTCGGCTCGTGTCTCGACCAAAAAAAAGTTCGAGCCGAGCAAGCTCGTGGCTAGATGGGACTGAGCCGGGGCTTAAGCCAAGCCTCATTTTGGGATGTCGGCTCGACCTCGAGATTGCCCGTGGCTCATCATCAACCTGTGTCACAAGTCGACTCGAGTCTTTAAAAAAATATGTCATCAGTCGCATGCAACTTTTTAATTTTTAATTTTTTTTTAGTTTTTTAATTTTAGCTGTATTTTTTNTTTATAATAAGTATTCATTAATAAAAAAATTTAAATTTATAACGAATTAAAAAAAATCGAGTCGACTCAACTCGCTAATGCTCGAGCCTAAATTTTTGGACCGAGCTTTTGCTCGGCTCGGATAAAAAAAAGCTCGAACCATTTTTACTCTAGACGAGCTCGAGTTTTGGCCCGTGGCTTGACTCGTTGACACCCCTAAATTTAGGAGACATTAAATGAGAAGTAAAATTAAACGAAACACGTATTCCACATTTCATTGAGTATATCATATATCACCACCTAAATCAATGTTATAGCACCAGTGATATAACGTTATTCATAAAAGTAAAAGTAAAAAATAGAGATTATTGAAGGCTCAATAGGGATTTCTTTCAGAGCTCGACTTTTGATGGTAAAAAAAAGTTACTATTGTTTCAGGTGTTCGGTAAAAAAAAAAAAGATTATGGAATAATTAGTATCACGTGGGATCAATTTTTAAGAGTCGAGAATAGATTTCCGTGCTTTTAAACTTTAATAAAATTTTACTATTGGTCCCTATTCTATTGCTTTAGTAGCAATTGCTCTTTAAAGTTTTATTACAGTTGCACAATTAATTTCCAACAAGAAAAACTTTTTAATCATCGTTAACTCTTCATGTGGCCTTCACGTGCCTAAATTTATGAAGCGACGTTTGTTCTCAACTTGGGTTGATGTCTAGAAATTGATTGAATGGAATATTTCACGGTAGAAAGATTCCATCCAAATTGATTGAATGAAATATTTCATTTACAATCAAGACTTCTTGATTTGAATTTGGTTGAATCTTAGCCAAAAAAAATAAAATTTGTGCTTTGGATGATTTGAAGGGTCTATTTGGGGTGAATCAATAGCAAATGGTATAGAGTGGAGCCCACAAGTTTTTGAGGTGAACTCTCATTATTTTGTATCTTATTTATTCCAGGAAAATAAAAGAGAAATAGACATGCACTACATATAGTAAGTAAATACAAAGGATCTGCAAAACTTAAGAATCTAAATTTTCACCACCTAGTATTTAAATTTTACCGAAGTTTACTATCATGAAAATTAATTTAATTGTTACTTTAGAATTTGAGCGTTGTTTGTTTGTTGTTTGTTTTCGTAACCCTAGTTTGGTTTTGTTGCAGCTTTATACCACAACCTTTATGAGGTTTATCGGGTGAAATAGCTATTTGTGTAATACGAGGAATTTAATTAGTAATGGAGTCAATTTATATTTTATTGGAGCTTCATGCATGTTCCACGAAATGTAACCAATTTCATTGATGAAATATTGAATTTTCTTCTCTTTTCAATTTATTTCTCTTCATGCATATTCCTTACGGAATGTGACTAATTTCATTAAAGAAATGATGGGATTTGCTTCTCTTTTGAATTTGGAGGGATAATGCCACATTCGTGGATTGAAATCCCATCATTAAAGCACGTCAACTTTACTAGTTCGACCCAATTCTGATCCAATTGGGTCAATTTGGAGAAAAATGGTCACATCACGAAATAAAGTAGAACCATGAGATCATTGTGTTACATATATGGTCATTATGATTATGCTTAAAAATGTAGTATTTTCCTCCTATTTGGATAAGAAACCTGGGTTCTATTCAATGGGATTTTTGTGTCCACTTTATGTTGAATAGCTTTTTTAGGAAGTCCCGTTGGACCAAGTTTCTCCATAAATTATTCTAAGCAGACAAAATACTTTTAAATTTTTTTTCAAAAAGGTCCAATAACAACTTTTTAGCCCCCGTTCGAGCCACATTATGTTTTTCATTATCATTTTTCTACTCATTTTCAACCACACATTCTTCAATAAAATAATATTTTCCATTACATCAATAACTTTTTCTTATTTTTCAATCACATATTCTTCATCACATCAACCAAAAAAAAAAATGCATTCTCTCCACTAAAATACCTTCCAAACAAAGGCTTAATCTCAAAATCAATTGTCAATTTTTTTAGAAACCCCTCGAAATGAGCCTCGAGACTAGTGATTACCACTTGTGACACAAGTTTCAAACCTTGATCCACAAACATTTTCAAACTAACGAAAATAACTACAGTTGAAGGTATTATCGAGGAGTCAACGATCAGATTGCCTTTCTAATACGAGTTAGTAATCATACTTAATACATAATCGACACTTGTCTCACAGGTATTACTTTTCTACTTGTTATATCGTTCAGTACTACATACTTAACAGATGATAAGGATTGTGATACTAGAGGAATGATTCAATCATACAAAGCTTTTGTTGGAAAATATATTGATTGGCAAATAGATTTTCAATCGTGTATGTGAAATTAATCCCACATTGATTGAAAGTTGAGATTTGAAGAGGAGTCTTAAAATGGATTACAATCCCACATTGGTTAGAAATGAAAAATGGAAAAATATGGAGACTATAAATAGTGTCATCTCACATTGGAAAAAGGAAAAGAAATGTAGTAATGTGGGAAAACTTAAATAGTTATCCCACATAGGATAGAAATGAGTTTATGGACCAATTTATATATGGTTAATAATTTGTAAGGTATAACCATTTGTTGTATAGAAACTCCTCCATGGCCAATGCGCCCGCAGTAATAAGTATTCATTAATAAAAAAAATTTAAATTTATAACGAATTAAGCCTAAATTTTTGGATTGAGCTTTTGCTCGGCTCGGGCCAAAAAAAGCTTGAACCATTTTTACTCTAACCGAGCTCGAGTTTTGGCCCGTGGCTCAGCTCGTTGACACCCCTAAATTTAGGCGACATTAAGTGAGAAGTAAAATTAAACTAAACACATATTCCACATTTCATTGAGTATATCATATATCACCACCTAAATCAATGTTACAGCACCACTGATATAACATTATTCATAAAAGTAAAAGTAAAAAAATAGAGATTATTGAAGGCTCGATAGAGATTTCTTTCAGAGCTCGACTTCTGATGGTAAAAAAAAGTTACTGTTGTTTTAGGTGTTTGGTAAAAAAAATGATTATGGAATAATCAGTATCACGTGGGATCAATTTTTAAGAGTCGAGAATAGATTTCCGTGCTTTTGAACTTTAATAAAATTTTACTATTGGTCCCTATCCTATTGCTTTAGTAGCAATTGCTCTTTAAAGTTTTATTACAGTTGCACAATTAATTTCCAACAAGAAAAACTTTTAAATCATCGTTAACTCTTCATGTGGCCTTCACGTGCCTAAAATTATGAAGCGACGTTTGTTCTCAACTTGGGTTGATATCTAGAAATTAATTGAATGGAATATTTCATGGTAGAAAGATTCCATCCAGATTGATTGAATGAAATATTTCATTTACAATCAAGACTTCTTGATTTGAATTTGGTTGAATCTTAGCCAAAAATAAAAAATAAAAAATGCGCTTCGGATAATTTGAAGGAGACATTTGGGGTCAATAGCAAATGGTATAGAGTGGAGCCCATAAGTTTTTGAGGTGAACTGTCATTATTTTGTATCTTATCGTTTATTTCGTGAAGGAAAAGCAAAGAGAAATAGACATGCACTACATATAGTAAGTAAATACAAAGGATCCGCAAAACTTAAGAATCTAAGGGGCCGTTCTCTTTGGCCGTTTTGGGTCGTTTTCTGTTTTTGATTTTTCAAAACAGTGAAAACGCGTTCTCTTTCCTATTTTCGAAAACGCGTTTTTTAAAACGAAAAAAAAATTGTACACAAAACGATAAAATCATCATTTTGGACGTTTTCAAGCCAATCCCACGAAAAACTTGAAAACAATGGAAACAAACTTGAAAACAAGGGAAACAAGGGACATAGAGAAAGAGAGAGAAGATGAGAGAGAGAGAACACGTTTTCCTTTTTTTATTTTCGAAAACAATTTTTGAAAATGTAAAAAAGAACACATTTTTAACAATCTCAAAATACACCCCCAAAACACAAAATTCAAAATGAATTCAAAACTCAAAACTGAAACACAAAGAGAACGGCTCCTAAATTTTCACAATATTTAAANCTTGAAAACAAGGGAAACAAATTTGAAAACAAGGGAAACAAGAGACATAGAGAAAGAGAGAGAACACGTTTTCCTTTTTTTAATTTTCAAAAACAATTTTTAAAAATGTAAAAAAGAACACGTTTTTTACAATCTCAAAATACACCCCCAAAACACAAAATTCAAAATGAATTCAAAACTCAAAACTGAAACACAAAGAGAACGGCTCCTAAATTTTCACAATATTTAAATTTTACCGAACTTTACTGTCGTGAAAATTAATTTAATTGTTACTTTCGAATTTGAGTATTGTTTGTTTGTTTGTTTGTTTTAGTAACCCTAGTTTGGTTTTGTTGCAGCTTTATACCACAATCTTTATGAGGTTTATCGGGTGAAACAGCTATTTGTGTAATACGAGGAATTTAATTAGTAATGGAGTCAATTTTTATTTTATTGGAGCTTCATGCATGTTCCACGAAATGTAACCAATCTCATTGATGAAATATTGAATTTTCTTCTCTTTTCAATTTATTTCTCTTCATGCATATTCATTACGGAATGTGACTAATTTCATTAAAGAAATGATGGGATTTGCTTCTCTTTTGAATTTGGAGGGATAATGCCACATTCGTGGATTGAATCCCATCATTAAAGCACGTCAACTTTACTAGTTCGATCCAATTGTGATCCAATTGGGTCAATTTGGAGAAAAATGGTCACATCACGAAATAAAGTAGAACCATGAGATCATAGTGTTACTTATGTGGTCATTATGATTATGCTTAAAAATGTAGCATTTTCCTCCTATTTGGATAAGAAACCTCGGTTCTATTCAATGGGATTTTTGTGTCCACTTTATGTGGAATAGCTTTTTTAGGAAGTCCCTTTGGACCAAGTTTCTCCATAAATTATTCTAAGCAGACAAAATACTTTTAAATTTTTTTTCAAAATGGTCCAAGAACAACTTTTTAGCTCCTATTTGAGCCACATTATAATTTTCATTTTCATTTTTCTACTTATTTTTAACCACACATTCTTCAATAAAATAATATTTTTTATCACATCAATAACTTTTCCTTATTTTTCAATCACATATTCTCCATCACATCAACCAAAAACATGCATTCTTTCCACAAAAATACCTACCAAACAGATGCTTAATCTCAAAATAATTGTCAATTTTTTTGGAAACCCCCCGGAAATGAGTCTCGAGACTAATGATTACCACTTGTGACACAAGTTTCAAACCTTGATCCACAAACATTTTCAAACTAACGAAAATAACTATAGTTGAAGGTATTGTCGAGGAGTCAACGATCAGATTGCCTTTGTAATACAAGTTAGTAGTCATAATTAATACAAAATCGACACTTTTGTCTCACGGGTATTACTTTTCTACTTGTTATATCGTTCAGTACTACATTTACTTAACAGATGATAAGGATTACGATACTAGAGGAATGATTCAATCCTACAAAGCTTTTGTTGGAAAATATATTGATTGGTAAACAGATTTTCACTTGTGTATGTGAAATTAATTCCACATTGATTGGAAGTTGGAATTTGAAGAGGAGCCTTAAAAAGGATTACAATCACACATAGGTTAAAAATGAAAAAAATGGGGACTACAAATAGTGTCATCCCACATTGAAAAAATGAAAAGAAATGTGGCAATGTGGGAAAACTTAAATAGTTATTCCACATAGAATATAAATGAGTTTGTGGACCAATTGTGTAACCATTTGTTGTATAGAGACTCCTCCATGGCCTATGCGCCTGCAGGGGGTGCAAATCTCTGACCGAATGAGTCAAAAATTGGCCACAAAGTGCAAGCCACATTTTGAAATTTTCTTTTACGTTTTTCCATTTAAAACATAACTTGAAAATGATTTTCATTTATTTTGTAACTCCAAAACATCAAAATTAAAATGGTAGGAGTTATGATTGCATTAAAAGGCAAATGCTCGTCCTTACCTATATATACTGAACAATCTCTTCAGTTCAGATACACAACAATGGCAAGAAATCTCTCTGCTTCATGTTCGAATTCATGTTTTCTTCCAGTCACTTGGTGATTCCGTTTCGGCATATTATTTCAGTTCGACTATGCAGCTGCAGTTTGCGCCGCTGTATCCTAGGAAGCAAGCGCTCGAATTATTTCGGTGAGTGAGCGAATATTACTTTAAAGACACTGTGTTGAACACAGACCCCGACTCCAAGATGTCCATCTTAATTTCTGTCCACTATAATTTTTTGTTTACTTCTTTTAATTCAGTTAACTGTTTAACAAGTTTATTACATCTTTAAGAAAAATCAAACACTTATCATCTATTTTCCAACAAATTCGATATACAAACCGTTTTACGTTGTGGTGCATTTGATAAAACAACAAAAGAACAAGTACAGATTACGACTAATCTTGAATACAATAAAAGCATTTTCAATTGTTGGACTTTGATGGGATCTTTCATTTCCCAGGTCATCTTGATGCTTTCTATTACCGACGTTTTCAGTTTGTCCAAAAAATATTTAATTTAGTCACATATTGTAATAATCTCAATGTAGCCTATTCAAAATTGAGATTAATTATAATTAATATGTTCG
>CAIGRB010082313.1:10972-46258 GCA_903798255.1 Fraxinus quadrangulata | reverse complement strand
GTTAAGTAGGGCTTAAAAGAATAGCAAGGGTGTGAAGGAGAAAGGCTTTTGTACATTTTGTTTATTTATATTTCAAGAAAATCAAGGTAGATAGAGGTGCTAGTTGTTATTTCGTTTTCAAGTTATGAATTTTTGTTGAAGTATGAATGAATTGTTGCATTCGAGTATGGTGTTTCGGCACACTATAGTTCGAACGATTATTCTCCGACTCTACGCATTATGATAATTCTACATAAATTGAATTTTGCCTGAAATCCATCTATATGCGACGGTATGAATTTATAGTTCGAATTTTCTAATTTGATAACGAAATATATCGATGATATCTATCGGATTTCCAACTCACGGGTTAATTCCCTTCCTACAAGTTGATTTGCTTTGTTTGGGCACGGATGATGGTAGATGAAAATGCAACGTGCTATAGAGAAATCAGTGGCTTAATGTTTTAATTCGATTATGAAATGTTTATGTTTTTATTTTTTTAATAAATAGCTTTCTATGAACATCATATGTGAAACTATTCTAAGAATATTTTTATGAATAAGTTATGTTTAAAAGTAGTTATGTGTTATAGAAATTAACTTACAAGTTATCGTTTAACAAAAATTTAGTGATAAGATTTAGTATTGCGGATTTTTATTAAAATTTCAGCTTCTGCCCTTAACTTTAAAAATTCATAATTCAATCGTTATTTGGAATTTTGGATGAAACCAGTGAGGTTTGATAGTCTCCTGTGTTAGCTATTGCATAAACCTGAAATTATGTTAGCTATTGTATAAACCTGAAATTATGTCAATTCAATAGCTATAGAATTTTATATGTCACTTTAAATAAACAGCGCTGGTTATCTTCCAAACTGAATCATTGCGGGGTTTTGTAAAATATTTTTGTACCTCATGTGTTGTCAACATAAGCCGATATTTGGTTATGCCATACTATAAGAAGTTTCCTACCTTCCCTTAAAATTTCATGAAGTTTCGAGATTGATAACTATGTAAACAAATTTATTTTGACATTTGCCACTTGAACATATTTTTGTTTACTGATCAAAATGTTCATGTCAATAATGGGTACATGTATGGAAATCATTCTAAAGACATTTTTTGGAAATTTTTTTTTTAGTATTAAATTGTTATGTTTTGTTAAAAATAATATATATGTATATTCCACAAAAAATATAGTTTATTAAACTAAATCGTTGTATTAATTTTAAGTTTATGACTAAAAAACAATTGTTCTAGTAATGTTTCGATTTATACGGATAAGAGCATTATAGATATGAAGTTGTTCCTTCATCCTAAAATGAACCCCACACTTCATTTCCCCATGTGTCCCCCCTTTACCTAAAGGTAAGGGGGCCGACCCTCACTATAGGCGGTGTAGACAATCGTCTATGGCCCCGCTTTAACGAGGCCCCCAAATTATGTAAGTTAATTATCTAGTTAAAGAAAAATAAAAATTATAATTACGAGATTCTTTAAATTAGAATTACCATATGCAAACACAAGAAACTAATGAATTTTCAAAATATAAACATCTTTAAAAAAAAATCATATAAATGGCGTAAAACTTACTACATACATTTACGTATCACATAAATATATTATATCCATTACTTTTTTTATATATATAATTAATTGAACCATTTATCTTCACAACTACCATTTTTCTTTTTCTTTAACAAAAAATAAAAGGTCTTTTTCTCTCTTCAAAATTTACTGTCATTACTTTTTCTAATAATTTCATACTCGGTCTTACACTTATTCAAAGAACTGTTGAAAGCATTGATATTCATCTCTCTCTCTATAGATTTTTGCATTTTGTTTTATTTGTCTATTTTTTTTAGATTTTTAGTGTCATTGTATTGATTAATATTTTAATTAAATTAATACTTCTCTATATGTTATGTAATCTGGTTTGGAATTTTTTCGATCCACTTATTATTCTTTTTTCTTTCTTTATGTTTGTATTGAAGTTTAAATATTGTATTTTATCTTCCAATTATCCTGATTATGTTTATTGTTTTTTAATTTAATTTAATTATGTTCCAAGTCAAAGTTAAAAATTAAATTTAATCACATATTTCATTTTACCCACAAATTTTCAACCACACATTCCGTCAACTTTTATCAAAATTTGCTAAAAAATTAATTTTAATCTCTATTAAACAGTGACTTAATATTCATAAGGGCTCCATATTTAAAGTTGGCATAATGTCCCAAAATATCAAGACCGCCCTACCTAAAGGCTGAAGATTTCGTTGCATGTGTTCCTCCACTTCTTTTGAATGCCTTGGTAAGTACCTCTATAAAGGCTCATTGTATTCAAGGTAAACTTCAATGACAACATTTTTGTACTTTCATTCTCCGTTCCTTTTATATAATGCCTATAATTATTCTCATCGGTTGTTTTTAATACTTGCAACGGAGGGATAAAGCCTCGCCCATCTTTGCAAGTGTTAGCATTGCTTGGGATCATTATCTGTAAATAAATTTTGGATGTTACAAGGAAAGGACTAAACTATATTGGAAGGTTTCAACCGAGAAAAACACAATTAAACCATACAAAACCAATTTTTAGTGCTTGTTGAGAAGAGCTAAAATTATAATTTAAGTAATGAATCTCATGGAATGTGTCAATAAAAGTAGGTAATAAGTTGTAGGTTAATAGAATGAATGGAAAAAAGTAAATTTGACAAACTTGAGTTATAATTTTAGCTTTTTCAAACATAAGATAATGTGTTGCTGTAATTTTAATACGTAGTTCGACCTAACAATACTTAGAGGATGGTGAATATGTGATTATGCGGATTAAAATTACTTAACAATTAAATAACAAAAAATCACTATTAATTATTTTCTTGATGGTTAATCATGCAATTCAATTATTCCAATGTTGAAATACTACATTTAAGTAAGTAATAAACAAATACAATAATTGATCATGAAGAAACCCAATAGAGTAAAAACTTCGGGCACTTTACTAGTCAACAATAAACGATTTATAAGTTATAGTCTACTAGATTAGACAACGACACATTCTATTTGATCTCCTGACTATAATTCCAGTAGCTCTCTCGGATGCTATGTTCGTGCACCAACTCTCAGTTGCAGTTTCCAAAGCTCTCCTAGATTGTGCTCTCCTGCAGCAAGTCTTAGCTTTGTGAAATCGTCTATCTCCTGTGGATACACGAAGAACATCACGTTCTTCAATGACTGGAATTCCAGTCACCTTTCCTTAATCGTCAGAAACTCCGATAGATATGAAGGTAGTAGCAGTTTGGTATTTGGTTTATGAATCTGATGTTTTCACCGCCAAAAGCCAATAACAGAACGAAGGTTGAAAGCAAATTATATGAAGATGATCTCAAAGAAACGTGTTTCTCTCAATATTGAACCTTGTAAAAATCATTCAGTGGCGTTTGGATATTTATTATGTAGGTTAGGGAATGAATGGATTAGATAAAAAGCCTTTAAAAATAAATTAAAACTTTTCCAGATGACACCGTCGCTCGACCGAGGGATAAGCGACAGTCGAACGACACGTTGCCACTCGAAGGAATGTTAAGCGACAGCCAAGCGATAAAATTTCTATTTCTGATGCTCGAGCCAAACCTTGGCAATAGTTTAGTGAAAATTCGTGTTGTTTTTCCTTCTTTCCCATTCTCGAACCCTAGATCAAAAATATCACAATTTTCACTGATTGCACACTACTCCTTGACTTTTTACAACATATTAACTTTCGTCCTTTTTGTTCATTGTCTTGACAATTACATTAAATACCTAACAAGATCCCCTTTTGAAATTTTGTGACAAAACTACAATTTAAGTCAAGATAGTAGTAAGATAAAATTCCAAACTCAAAATAACTGACATAACCAACAACTGTTTTGAATGAATTCTACATTTCATTTTTCAATATATATTTCCTGAAATAGACAACTTAAATACCCAATATAAAAGATATGTGAAACAGTATTAAGTGTAAAAATAGTTCAAGCAGTTCACAATGAAAAAGTGATTCATAACGTATCTGTTCAATTTCATATCATATGTTAAATTAAGACATAGTACCAAGGCAACCTAAACATACCAAAACGAAATGTTGATACTACTAAAACATCAAAACTTAATTTATCAAGACTGAAATTATATTATATCATATAATCAAAAGTTTTAGATACATCATGTAAAGTAGATAAAACATATACATCCTATTAAAATAAAAATATCTACTCCATCAAAATCATATCTATTATCCCTTTTTGTCACAAAATGACAAGGGACAACCTAAAAACTAAGCAGTATCGTCAGAATTAGTCATCTCTTCTAAAGCTACATCATCATCCCAATGACAACGAATCCATCATAGCCCACGCTAAATATATCCAACAGTACCTCGAAGCCTAGTAAACTCGGTAATGTGTCGAACAACCGTAGCTCACAGCTGTGTAAGCTCAGCCATCATCCGAGCCTACAGCTCAAACAACAAGGTCATCTATTTTATAAGTGCAACAGGCGGATCAATGGGAATAGAAGGGATATCAACCGGAGGAGGGACATGCTCAGTGGAAGGAGGAGCAAAGGAAAAATTAGGTAAATTCGATGGATCAAAAGATATAAGGTTACCGATAGGATCAGCCGGCATAGTTAGGTCAACTAGCTATTCTAGCTCAGAAGAAGCATGTGACCTACTCTAAACAATAGTGCTATGGCCAATCGGCTGGAAAACCCGCCTCGAAATCCCCTCTAGAAAACCCGCGCCTAAGGCTGTCACTAGCCTATATATAAAGTAAGCATAAGACAGCCCCATCCTCGTCTCCGTGACAAGAAAAGCTTACAAAATCTCCTGGCAAATGAACGAGGGTAAATAAATGGAATCACCATACAGTAGGACATACAAAAAATGAGCATTCTCCTTGGGTAAAGAAGAAGTATAAGAGACAGGCCAAAGATTCGTGTACACAATATGCAACAGAATCTGGCAATCAGTAGGAAGAGAGCCAATGCGAATAGTACCTAGACCTCCTTCTAACATTGTGTTAAGCACCATGGAATGGACCAAAGAGTCCGCCACAAAAGCATCAGGAGTCAAATAAGGAAATAAATGGTGAATGACTCTAAGGATATGACCTACGCTCGACACAACATCAGGAGTGATCTTAATCGTTTAACCCCCGAAGAAATACTCTAAAAGATGCGTTCTTAACATCATGAATGTTAGAATAAAACTCGTGAATAAGAAGACTCGGTGGAGGGACCAACTTGATCAACAAAGGTTCCCAACCTCAGGAAGTGAAAATAGCGGCAAAGTCCGGAGACAGGTCAAACATAATGACCTCGCGCTCAAAGAAAATGGAACGTAATGAAAACTGCGACCTAAAAGTATCTTGGGCAATCGATGAGACGAACCTAGACCTACTGTAAGAAGTGGAGGTACCAGGTATCAAAGCGGCAATACGAGCTCTCTTAGGCGGCATTTGAAATGAGGATAACCAATACATCAAGACCTTTAAATAATAGACAAGAAAGCATGATATGCATGAATGCACAACAGGATGTCGTGATGCCAAGACGTAGGAGTTGAGAAGACATGACGTGTGTCATGACATCATATCGTAGTGACGTGACGCCACCTCGAGATGTCAACACCAACTATAATGTAAATGACATCAACATAACGAAACTACACATGACCTACAAATACAGCAATGAACCACGCTTAAAACACACAATACCTAAGGAAAAAACTCCATAAACCACCAAATCAACCTCAAAATCAAGGAAAAAATACACCCGAACCGAAGAGAAAGCTTCCAGCTTCTCCACAACTCCAATGTTCAAATCAACAACTCGTAATGCATCGTAAAACCATACCCAATCCTCCAACAACATCTAAAATGAACCAAAACAGAAAAAAAATGAAGAACATGGAGAAAAAGCACTGGAAATTCGTCCAAAGATTCAATTATCGTTGCAAAATTGTACAAAAAGATGACATTGTATGCTAATCAAGAAGAATGTGAAGTGTAAATGCCAAAAGTTTAAAGCAACAATCGTAAAAATTGAAACATCTCAAAATAATTGCAAAAAAAGGGGGAAGAAACCAAGGGTTTAGGAATTTACCTTTTAAATTCGTTGATTCAATTAAATGGCTCCTCAATGAAGTGATTTGGAATGATTAAAGTGTTTGAAAAGCAAGAATTTTATGTAGGTGGGTGAGATTTGAGAGAAATTGAAGGAAAAAAAAAAAGAGAAATTACTTAAAACCCTGAAAATGAACGTTAAAATTAAAAAATACGGTCTGTCGCTCGAGCGATAAGTGAGCGAGCCAGCCTCTGCTTCTATTGCTTGAGCGTGGCTCAGCGGTAAGCTGGCAAAAACTCTTAGACAAAAATAGTACTGAATTTTTGAAAATTAAGAAAATAGCATCCTTCATTTAAAAAACAAAAAATTAATTAAGCCATGAACAACCACATGAACTCAAAAATGCATGTGCTCACAAGTAAAGCATTATCACTAAAAATTTTCTCACGTACTCAATCAAGTTCAAAATGGAGTAAAGTGTATAATGGACTCACGCGATTTTTTCGTGAACATGACTCCAAACCTTAAATTTGTGAGAAATGACATACGAACATCACTGTTAAATAAGAATTTTCCTCACTCATGAAAGTTAAACCCATACGATTTTCAGGACTCGAAAACTAGCTCAATTGCATAAATATTTTTCTTTTCTCCCCCTGAATTTAAATATATAATTTTTTATGTCACTTTCTCAACTATTGCATCTTATGTGCATATTCTTGTCCATTAAACGACTAAATTGACCCCTATAACGAGTTTTAGTCCCAAGTTAAGTGACTATAGATATCAGGTTATGAGAACCCATCGGGCTTAATTACTCGAGTCAACTAGGTTTCAAACAAAGTGTAAGATGAATCAAACTATTATAATTTTTTTTATTTTAAAATAATACAGAGAGATGCATCATGAGCTAAAGTCATCTAAATGTAGGTCAATTCTCGTTCAAGGTCACCTTACCAACATATGATTATCATCACAAATCTCACACATGCGGTCCAAACTCACTCATAAGATCACAGTATGTGCTGTGCAGATGGTACATAAAGAAACTTATACTCAATACTCCATATTAAACTAAACCAAGTAATGAAAATGACAGTATAGACTAGATGAATGCATACTTGATCACAATGTTTAAGAGCACCATGAAATGTCTAGAGCCCAAAATTTTTATTATTATCATTTTTTTTAATTTAAAAATGAAGAAAGTCAATACTCAAAGAAAGTAAAAACAATACAAATAATTGAGATGCATATAAGAATGAATGGACTCAATGAACTTCACATGTATGCACCAAAGAAACAAATCAAGGAGAAACGTGGATGCTCTTACCTTTAAGAGCTTGATCAACCTCATGACCTTCTAGGTCACACTTTTTAACCCAAATTGTCTTAAAAGCAAAAGTGATTTTTGTTAACCCATCCAAGACCACATTCGTCTTGGCCATTAACAAAGCTCGAAAAGTTGTTTATCCTGAACTAAATGGCAAAAATAACTTAGGATCGAGACCTGCTACAAAACGTAGGATCAATCATCCTATATATCAGCAACAACCTCCAAGCAGGTTTGAATCTAGGCTTATTCCCACATGTCACCATTGTGGCGCTTTAGGACACACAAGACCTAGGTGTCCTAAACTCTGACTAGAAGTAAAAGTTAGGATTTCACTAGCAATGTTAACTTTCTCGCTATCTAGCAGTAATATTACCATTTTGAACATAACCCAGATCATGCATATTTCCAGCAGGCTTGTCCATTCCTAACAGATTATCAAGTTTCTGCATACTACTCTTGAATGATTGGAGTTGAGTGTTAGATTTTTCAAGATCACTTGTTAAGGATTAACTTCGACTTCCAAGTTTTCTTTAACAAGCTTCAACTTATTCAAAATTTTGGTAGAGTCCTGAAGGTTACTTATGAGTTTTTCTTTCTCCTTCTTAAGATCATTTACCTTTTTCAGTATCACTTTATTTACCTTTTTAATCTTAAGACTCTCCTCAAATAGTTTATGATAAGATTCGTAAATATCAGGTTCATCCTCAGATTTCTCACTATGTTCATCATTTTCAAGCTTTTCATTTTCCTTATCAGACTTTATCGTAGCTATAGATGTGAAGGCCATAAAGTTTTGTTCATCTTCACCACTAGAGGTATCAATCTGAGCACTCGAATTTGATTCATCATCACTCAAGGTCACTGCTAAAACCTTACGACTTTCTTTATTTGAACTCTTTTTCAAGTTAGGATATTCATTCCCATAGTTATCGTAACCCTAACACTCATGGAATCTAAAAGATTGGGTTTTCTTATTAACGGTCCTAGAGTTAAACGTTTCACGAATTTACGAAAGAATTCATTTTCTCGTTCTTGAGGCTTTCTTTTACTCCTCATCACCTTCTAAAGTTTTTTAACGAAATATGCTGTTTCGTCGTCCCTAAGCGTCTCAACATCAGTTTACTCACTCTCTTCTTCTCTAACAATATTCATAGCTATGGATTTATCCGCAACCCAATTTTGCCTTGCGCAAGACGGCTACTGCTTGACCAAGCTGCTCCAATGTTCGAGCCGATAAATGTATCAGAGTGTTCGATGGTTTGCTGCCTCAGCCATCATAAGACTTCGAAGATCAAAATCTTCAGCGAGGCACATCTAATCTTTTTAGGTTGAGAAACGGTGATTTTATAGGTTTGAAGGGATCTTACGAGTTCTTCTATCTTAACAATATCTAAGTCTTTGTTTTCTTCAATCGTGGTTACTTTAGGCCTAAACTTTTCAGGTAGGGATCTGAGGACTTTTCTAATGATCTTGGACTCAGGAATCTTCTCACCTACGCTAAACTCGAATTAACTATGTCATTCAAGTTTGCATAGAATTCATCGAACGATTCATCGTCCTTAATTCTAATTTTTTTAAACCTGGAGGTTAAAATCTGCAGTTTAGAATTTTTAACCTATTTAGTTCCCATGTGTGTGGTTCCTAAAGGTTTCCAAACTTCTTTAACAATCAAACACATCAAAACTCTCCTAAACTCTTCAGCAAACATAGCCATGAACAGGGCATGAATGCCATTACTGTTCCAGTTATACTCAGCTAAGTCATCTTTAGTCCATAATGAAATATCAGTAGGTATAACTACACCAGCAACAATAGTTGAAGGTGGAGTCCACCTAGTTTGAACGCTAATTCAAATACAAATTTAAGGAATGCTCTCATTTGAACTTTCCAATAAGTATAGTTACTTTCGTAGAAAGACGGAGCCACAAACAACGACTGAATCATCTAGAATTTATTAAGGGCTTGGAATCGAAAATGAAGCTCTAATACCAATTAAAAATATGTAGTTCGACCCTAACAATACCTAGAGATGGTAGATATGTGATTATGCGGAATTAAAATTACTTAATTAAATAGCAACAAGTCACTATTAATTATTTTCTATATAGTTAATCATGCAATTTAATTATTCCTATATTGAAATACTACAGTTAAGTAAGCAATAAACAAATAGAAGAATTGATCACGGAGAAACACAACTGGGTAAAAATTTCGGACACTTTACTAGTAAACAATCCACTATTAACTATTTATAACTTATAGTCTACCAGACTAGATGACGACATGTACTATCTAATCTCCTGACTATAATTCCAACAGCTCTCTTAGATTCTGTGCTCCTGCACCAACATCCAGCTGCAGCTTTCAAAACTCTCCTAGATTGCGCTCTCCTGCAGTAAGTCCTAACTTTGTGAAATCGTCTATCTCCTATAGATGCAAGAAGAACACTGCGTTCTTCAACGACTGGAACTCCAATCACTTTCCCTTGATCTTTAGAAATTCTGATAGATATAAAATAAATAGCATATCGGTTAACAGGATGAATGTTGAAAGCAAATTATATGAAGATAGTCTCAAAGGAACGTGTTTCTCTCAATATTCAACATTGTAAAAACGGTTTTTGGCTTTTGGATATTTATGAATAGGCTGGACAAAAAGCATTTAAAAAATGAATTAAAAATTTCTCGGATGACACTGTCGCTTGAGCGAGGGATGAGCGACAGTCGAGCGATGAAGTTTCTGTTTCTGACGTGCGAGCCAAGCCTTGGCGACAGTCTAGTGAAAATCAGTGCTGTTTTTCCTTCTTTCCCATTCTCGAACCCTAGACCTAAAATATCACAACTTTCACTAATTGCATACTACTCCTTGACTTTTTACAACATATCAATTTTTGTCTTTTTTGTTCACAGACTTGCCAATTAAATTAAATACTTAACAGTAACAATTTTATTTTGGACAAGACAACCGTCATTCTTTTGAGTTTGCAATTCTAGAAGAACCATAAATTTCTATTTTACTGATATTTTTTTTTAACTTATAATAAAGATTAGTTAAGAGTTGTAACGTCCCAAAAATTTTATAGAATAAAATTTATTTGTTTTATATGCTATATATTAATCTATTGAAGAGTTGAAGGATTAAATTAAGGTATATTTTAAATTATTTTTATTTTGATTAAATAATTAAATTTTGATAGATGAAAAATAAGTATATCGATATCGGACTCTTTTTGTAGCTCGTGATTAATTAGAAGTTTTCAACACGAGAAAAAATTTATTTTGAATTAGACTATATCAAGTTAAGTCCGATTAAAAGAATAATAGGTTAATAGAGTTGGTGGGGACTTACAATATTACTTGAGTAAAACTCTTTTCCTCTTTTAATTCCTACCACACTAATTTTTATTTGATATGAAAACAATAATGTAGTACAATTCAAATGTCATTTTTTGAAACAAATCCATGTTGGCCACTTGTCCTATTTTAAAATGAAAATTTTAATTATATGATTTGTAATTAATAAAACTTGGTTTATGATTTAAATTTTTATGACTGCCGCGTGTGAGATGATAAATGTTGATTTTGATAATGATAATCTTTTTGTGATTTGGATAGAGTTCATNGAAGAACACTGCGTTCTTCAACGACTGGAACTCCAATCACTTTCCCTTGATCTTTAGAAATTCTGATAGATATAAAATAAATAGCATATCGGTTAACAGGATGAATGTTGAAAGCAAATTATATGAAGATAGTCTCAAAGGAACGTGTTTCTCTCAATATTCAACATTGTAAAAACGGTTTTTGGCTTTTGGATATTTATGAATAGGCTGGACAAAAAGCATTTAAAAAATGAATTAAAAATTTCTCGGATGACACTGTCGCTTGAGCGAGGGATGAGCGACAGTCGAGCGATGAAGTTTCTGTTTCTGACGTGCGAGCCAAGCCTTGGCGACAGTCTAGTGAAAATCAGTGCTGTTTTTCCTTCTTTCCCATTCTCGAACCCTAGACCTAAAATATCACAACTTTCACTAATTGCATACTACTCCTTGACTTTTTACAACATATCAATTTTTGTCTTTTTTGTTCACAGACTTGCCAATTAAATTAAATACCTAACAGTAACAATTTTATTTTGGACAAGACAACCGTCATTCTTTTGAGTTTGCAATTCTAGAAGAACCATAAATTTCTATTTTACTGATATTTTTTTTTAACTTATAATAAAGATTAGTTAAGAGTTGTAACGTCCCAAAAATTTTATAGAATAAAATTTATTTGTTTTATATGCTATATATTAATCTATTGAAGAGTTGAAGGATTAAATTAAGGTATATTTTAAATTATTTTTATTTTGATTAAATAATTAAATTTTGATAGATGAAAAATAAGTATATCGATATCGGACTCTTTTTGTAGCTCGTGATTAATTAGAAGTTTTCAACACGAGAAAAAATTTATTTTGAATTAGACTATATCAAGTTAAGTCCGATTAAAAGAATAATAGGTTAATAGAGTTGGTGGGGACTTACAATATTACTTGAGTAAAACTCTTTTCCTCTTTTAATTCCTACCACACTAATTTTTATTTGATATGAAAACAATAATGTAGTACAATTCAAATGTCATTTTTTGAAACAAATCCATGTTGGCCACTTGTCCTATTTTAAAATGAAAATTTTAATTATATGATTGGTAATTAATAAAACTTGGTTTATGATTTAAATTTTTATGACTGCCGCGTGTGAGATGATAAATGTTGATTTTGATAATGATAATCTTTTTGTGATTTGGATAGAGTTCATTTGTAATCTTAATTTGATAAAATTTAATCATCAATCTATTATTGGAAATCAATTCTTATCCAAATTCCTTATATTACAATGTTTTTCAATTCTAGTTGTATAAAAATTCAATTGAGAATTTTAACTATAAATACTTTAGGAATTCTCATTATTTCAGTACAGAAAATAAGATTTTATTCTTTTCAACCTTTCAAAATTAAGATAAGATACTTTTGTGCAAGTAATTCATTTTCTTATGCCTTTACATTTAGTAATTTATGTATGAATTGTCAGTTGACATTCAAGTTTTTTATTAAGAAATATGAAATCTTCCGAGAATTTAAGATGACCTAAAATGGATGTGTCGCCTGGTTATCGATATACTCCATAAGAGAAGAGTGGCATAAAGTATTTATTTTATTGTTATATAATTGTTTATGAGAGTTGTACGCATCTTACTGAATATTTTTAAATATTCACTCTTACAAAATTTTACAAAATTTTACAGGTTAGTCCGGATCGATTTGACCTGTGTGGGATGGTGATGCGGATTGCTAGAGGAATTGAAGAAATAAAAATATTAAGTCTTTTTTTATCTCCCAGTTTATTAGATTGTTTAATTATTCAAGGACACGTTTATTAATTAGTTAACTCATTATATTTAATTTTTTGTCCTGATATTCAAATTCCATGTTTTAGTTAATATCAATTGCTGGAAATAAAGTTATATTTTTTTGTAACGTTTTCGTTTTTAACATAAAGAAAATTGATTTCTTGATAACACTCCAATATTTATGAAATTTTTGGATATCACAAGAGTTGTCCAATAGCATAACATTTTGAAATTTGTTAATTCTTCAAGTTTTTGGATAAGCCTATTGTACTGAGGTTGACAGTTGAATACTATTGCTGGGAAGTTTCTAAGTAGGAACACGTTAACAAGCCTAAATTTTTTTCAATGATAATAATTAATTAATTTCAAGTCTTCTGACCCTCAAAATTTGGTAAGTAAAAATCCAACTAGAAATTTGGATTCTATATACATTTATACAATGCTTGACTTGTGAAAGAAGCAAATGAGATAGTATGGAAGGGAAAATCCCAGGATATCTTGTCTTCTTCTCAACTCCCCCTTAGACTTGTTAAGATTGTTCTTGGAACAGAAAAGTTGTAGACAAATGTTTAATCAATTTTAAATTATATGTGTCATGATCAGAGACAATTTAGTTAGTATTTCAGAAATCTCCCACCACTTTGCTCACCAAACCAATTCATTACCACTTCTTTGTTGTTACGCGATGTGGCTTTGGGATGGAAACAAAACTGCCCAGCCTGATTCCACGATTTCATGTTCCAAAGGGGTGGGTATTTTGTTAGAATTTGAGTGTGACTCGAATTCTATTGAAAATTTATTGGGAGTCCTATTAGGAGTTTGTAGTATGACTTGAAGAAGTATTGAAAGAGTCCAAAATACATAAGGAGAAAGTTTCATGATTTTGACCGTGCTTGTACTCTTATTCAAACTCAAACACTCTGTTGTTGATTTTACCTATTGTAATAGAACTTTACCTTGTATTAGACTCTTGTTTGTATTAATTTTCCTAGTATGTTATGGATTCTTGTATTATAAATATGTATTATATTATACTTATATATTTGATCGACTCACGGAGTGATCCAGATTAATGGAGAGGACTCACAAATAGAGAAATCAGAAGAGAGTCTTGTAACCTAATATATTGTAACTCCTTATTTTTTATATAGATTATTCTCCAACTCTGTTCTTGATTGTTTCTCGCCTTGAGTTTTCACATAAATCTTGTGTTTTTGTGATTTTTATTTACATATTGTCTATTATCCCATCTTTAATATTCATAACAATTGACTCAATTTCTAACATATTTCTCGATTAGTCGGGTGCTCGGGGTGAGGTTGGGACAAATGTATTTTGTTCCGGTTTGGGGACAAGGAATGTGGTTGGTGCTCCCAAACCCTTTATTTTGGAGAAAAGGAGAATTTCGCCGTTACCAAGGTGGCTCTGGAGCAGCTTGCTCTTGTTCTATTCCTCTTCTAATGAATGGTCCAGTTTCTCACCATTTATTACGGCTCAATTTCCTATGAACGAACAACGTAGCTGAACTTTACATTGCTACAACACATATAGAACTTTTATGGAGAACAACGTAGCTGAACTTTACATTGCTACAACACATATAGAACTTTCTGTGGACCATAAATATTTATATATTCCAGAACCACAAACAACCCAATAACCACCATGCATCTTATATTTTGACTATCCCTTTCATGTCACTACAGATAATGAAGTATATACATATTTTTCAGGGGCATTAGGTACCAAAATACGTCAAGGCTATGACATTGCAATCTCTGCATTTTCAAAAGAAGAGTGTGTGTTTTACACGGAACAGCCTTATTCTACAGGAGCAGTTAAAGGTGATCATATTGGTGAAAACAATTCAAAGTTAAATAATCAGAATTTAACTTTGAAAATATGTATTCGGTGCCATAGAACTAAGATAAGGTTAGTGATTAAATAAAATGAATCAAATCTCAAAAATTAATCTTGTACCTTGTTGAAGACGTTATTCTTGAATACGGGAATAGTGTCCCCTCATGAAAGTGACACTGTCATTACCTAATCTGCATTAGTTTTAAATCCAACCATTTTTACTCAACTGACCAAAGAAAAAGTAGATAAACTACTTGATTTAATCTGTTACGTATTGTTAGAAGCTAAACCATGGTGATATACAATATTGAGAAATAACGTTGACCCTACATATAAAAACCACTATTTCTCCCTTTATATACAGATTTCCCTTGTATTATCATCTCTCCACATCTGTAGTTCCTCCTTTTCATTCTGATTATAGATAATGAGGAGATCTCCCAGCAGCATTACTGATAACATATTGAAGAAGGGACCATGGACTTTAGAAGAGGATAAAAAACTGATTGATTGTATTCATAAACATGGCACGGGAAGTTGGCAGTTACTCCCTAAGAAAGCAGGCCTAAATAGGTGCGGGAAAAGCTGCAGATTAAGATGGACTAATTATCTGAGGCCTGATATTAAGCGCGGAAAGTTCTCGATCGATGAGGAACAAACCATTATCCACCTCCACTCACTTCATGGAAACAAGTATGCCTTTATTTTTATTTCTTCTACTTTCTTTTGAATTTAAATCTCTCAATACATTTTGAGTTACGATCATATCATTGTGTCAGCTGTTTGAAGGATATAATCAAACAAAATTACGTTGCTTGTAGGTGGTCCACAATTGCATCTCACCTTCCGGGCCGCACTGACAATGAAATCAAGAATTTCTGGAATACCAACCTGAGGAAGAAGCTCCTCCGGTCTGGTATTGATCCGAATACCCACCAGCCTATAACTGATGTCAATCTCCTCCTCAATCTGCTACCTACTTCCAGTTTTACCAACTTGATGGATCCGTGGAAATATGCGCTTAAGTTACAAGCAGATCAGGCGACTGAATTTGCCAAGAATCGAGTTCTTCAAGACATACTGCGACTTTTAAGCACGAGCCCTCTGCCGATTATTGACACAAATTGCCTTGGGGAATCACATAATCCTAGCCAATATGGCGAACTTATAAACTGGATTAATCCCTTACAGCTACTATCCAACCCTGTCCTTCCACACATGGCAAACATTGAGGCGCTCCCTGAAGAATTAACTACCATATTCAACTCAAAAGAAACCATCCCAGAAATTCTTGATCACCAAACCGATGGATTTGGGATAAGCAAAAGCCACGCAGAATATTCACTTCCAGGTTTAGTTTCAGCCACTACCGGAACTTCCAAAGCCAACCTAATTGATAGTGTCAACTCAATACACATTCCTAACCAATCGCTCACATATAACAGCTTTGAAACATTTGGGTATCTCATGGATGATGATGCAAGTAGTTCTCTCTGGAAAGATATATATCATTGATCAAACATTTTATGAATCCTGTTCGTAGGCTATATTGTACTAAACAATTATCTTGCCCCGATCCATTGTGCAACCCATCATTCTGAGTGGCACTAGCTACTCACTGAAGTGTTCACTCCAAGTTCATCGTTCTTGTATATTTTTTCTTCATCTTCTATTTTATGTCATAAATAATTTGCTAACAATACCTTTCTTAGGTTGTCGTATGTTGGAATTAACTATACATCGCATTGCGTAAATTAAATATATAGAATGCTAGTTGGATAAATTCTTGAATTAATTGGACTTACTATTTAGCACATATTTGGTATAAATTAAAATACAAGACGGCTAACAATTAATTTGAATTACATTTTACATTGAACACATTATACCTTTGTGCATTATAATTAGGTTCAGGTTCCTTTAAATATCTCAATTGTCACATAACTTTCAAATATTTCCTAATTGCCGTCGAAGTTTAAAAGTTAACCAAATTTCCTTTAAAGGTTAACGATTTGATGACATGGCATACAAAATTTCATATAGGGCACGCTTTCAACATTAATGTTTGCCACATCACCAAAATCATGAGTGACATGATCACCAAAATTTTCATATATTTGCCTTTTAACTTTTTTAAAAATTTTCAAGTCACCATTGTATTATCAAAATTTTAGTTTATCGATTACTCATCGTTTAACAAGTTAAAGAACTTGAGGACACGGCAAACGATATTTCACAAGTGGTATGCTTTTGATGTTAACATACCAAAATCACAAGTAACATGGATGATATTGTGTTTTCAAAAATTTGTTTATTTAGTAAGAAACGAAGTGCCATCTTCAAACAATACATACCTCTATCATTCAATGGAATCTGCATAATGGGCTAACTGAAAGCACGTCATATTGAAGTTCCGTCTAACATTTTGTCAAGCTTGTTAACTTTTTAAACAGTATAGAGTGAGAGATGCAATATTATTTTTAGTTAGTTCAATGGCAACTCAGACCACTTTTAAAATTTAATGACAACTAAAAAATATTTGGAAAAGTTTAGTGTCAACTATTGAACAAGACTAATCCTTTTGGGCTAAAGCCCACAACAAAGAAAATTATCTAGTTTAATGGGCTGACCGAAACATTATGAGCAAGGTGAACCCATGGACCTCAACAATAAAATAAGTGAAATCCATTCTATAAAACATGTCGGTCTAAAACAAATCTTGCAACGTAAGTTACTTGCCCCCCACATTAGTCACTACTACCTCTAAATAATCAAATTGTTCAACAATAATTTCTAGTTCATTTTCAATCTCAATAGTGCATTCAATGGTGAAACTGTCCACAACTACAGTACTAGAAACTCATATTGCTGAAAAAAGTGATGGGAATTTTATCAGAGATATTATTTCATTTACTTTTCAAATAAGATACTTATTTTTAAAAATGTAGTTACTATTTGATTTAATACATTTTCTAGTATTTTCCTACTTAAATTAGACTAGTGTAAATCATATAAAAGGACTTACGCTAATAATAGTTAAATTTTGAAATTATGTAAAATTGATAATTTCTTTCTCTAAATTATTTCTGTTCCCTCCCTCTTTTTCTCTATCTTCCCTCCCTCCCTTTTTTCATTTTTCAATCTTGTTCTTGGTTAATTGTGTTATACTTCAATACATATACTATCAATATCCAAAATCACTATCTTTTCCTCAATACAATTTTCTTGAACATCATCATTGATCTCCGTATCTAAAATAGACAGATCATTATACTCCTTGCCTAAATCAATATCCCACAAATCAGGATTCAAGAGAGACAAAATGTTATAGTAATCATTGAGTCCTTATCCTCTACGCATTTGCAATCACCAACCATCATGATAGAAAGTCATCCATGTACTGCTTCAACACCTCTATTTGTTTGTTTCATCTCTATTAGTTGTTTTAACGTCATATCTTGTAGATACACTTGGGATAACTCATCGCGTTGAATGATTTTTGTTACGGGCCTGTGTCAGACCCGACACATCACCCACCACGTGTCAATAGAGGTGGTTTACACCACGCCACACGTCGATCGAGGTGATTGTGCACGGGACGAGCTGGTTGCATATGCCGAAGTGATTAAATCAGGGACGAACTGAACGTACGTCAGCTAAGGAACCAAACTCATCTGCGATACACCGTGGATGCAAAAGCTCGTACTCTGCTTCTACGACTCTACACCTGCCTTACCTCACCCCATCAAAGATCTCTTATACAAATATTTTCAAAGTCAAATCCTTAACTGATGGGACGTGTGACAGGATCCAAACGGTCAATTCAGCTGCCTTTGTCAAAGACATTCGATGCCAACCAACCTATTGAGGGACAGATTGACCATTACGATGGGATAGGCCCTGAGGATCTGATAATAGTGTTTCCTCATCCAACGACTCACCTATTTCCATTTTTAGTATAAATATCCCCTCCTTGTGCTAGAAGAAGGGGTCAAATAAAAATTTCTTCTACCACATTGAAAACTCGAGTATCATTCTCTCCCTTAAATATTGGCACTTTATTACTACACACTTTATCAACCACTTCCCACGCGGGTGTCCTACCGTCGGTGAACCTTTTCCGGTAGAACCTTAAATTGACTTGACCGTCGGAGTGCTCGCGGCCACTCCAAACCCCTCCGGGAAAGGCGATGAGTTACTAACAGCATGCTGTGTGTGCAGGGAAGAGTTGACGTGAAGACTTATCTTGTTTACCACTTGTCGGAGCCATTTTTCGAGGTCAACAGATTGACGCTGTTTGTAAAAACCTTACTTTAACCACGAGTCTTCTCACCAAAAAGCTTGTTCGAATATCCGGTCGATATTCTCCCTTGAAAAAGGGATCGATTCTTTAAAAAAGGATCAGTTGTACATCAAGCTCTGCTACTAAGAAGAGATCCTTCACATCCGACCATGAGTTCCAATAACGAAGGGGTGAACCCAAGGAAGACAAGGGAGATCTTTGAAGAAGAGATTTCACGAAATTTCACACATCGGTGACCATATCACCGGTATCGCAGAGGCAACAGAATAGCTCAACTGACTGCCGAAGTGGCTAGCATGGCAGTGAACATGAGGAATATTGCAGCTCAAAATGCTGCCATGCAAGAACTCCTGATGTAAGTGAAGAACTAAAGTGGTCTTGAAGCCCCCACAAAACCCTCAGCAATTAGCCCATAGACGAGTTGAGGTGGAATCTAGAAGGAGAACCCATTTGAGTCCTCAAGGCGAAGCGCCTATTGAAAGAAAAGTGGGAATGGATATTTCCAACTACACAGTCGCTCCGGCTGACAACGCCCCTGCGGGAAAAGACAACTTCCCTCCGAAATATGAAGAGCAACCCCTGAGGTCTGCTAGCATTTTTGATCGGATTGGACGGTTGCCTAGAAATAGGATTCAGCCCACACACTAAACGGCCCGCCAGCAGGAGCTTGCACAAAGCCAAGTTCAAGCCCTTCAGCCTAGAAATAGACGAGAGAGGCGAAATATGGAAGATTAGGGAAATAGAGCTAAAACTGCTCAGCATCCACCTCGCCTAGTAGCAGATGGGAACCATTCTGACAAACTATGTAGGTCGTATGAACTTGATGATGATGATGATAATTTGCCCTTCTCCAGGGAACTTCAAATCTTTCTGATGCCTCATAACTTTGTCCCTCCTAAGATTCCCAAATACGAAGAAAAGGACGATCCGGAGAAGCATCTCAAGAAGTATAAAATGCAAATAAGCCTCAGAGGCGCCTCGCTAAATTTGAAATACAGGGCCTTCCGTCTAACTCTTAGTGGAGCTGCTAAAGTGTGGTACAGCAGATTAGCACCACTTAGCATAAGAACTTGGCCAGACCTGAAAAAGACATTCCTAAATCAATATCTTTTAAGAAAAGAGGGAGATGCGTCGATTCAATACTTGCAAGACATAAGGCAAGTAGTAGGGGAGACCTTAAAGAGCTACCTTACTCGTTTCACTGACGAGATAACTTACTGTGAACAAGGCACAGACAAATAGACCATTTCAACCCTGAAAGGAAGGATAACCATGAACACTGTGTTCTGGAGAGATTTCGAAGCAAGAACCCTTTGACATATGATGAATTGGTGGAAATGACGTAGGTTGAGATTGTCAATGAATAAATGATTGACCACAGAAACATAGCTGCCCAAGGACTCTCACCACCTCAGAGGCAAATAGGTAGATGACCCACCTATCAAATAGTGAGCCAGCAATGGACTCAGGTCGGACATGCTGTGGCTCCCACTTCGGGACTGCTCTGAATGCAGTCCCCATCTTGACTTATGAAAATGTTGGACCCAATACTGGCAATCTGGCCAAGAATGTTGGACGATCCTCAACCTCTAGAAATAGAGGACGAGTTGGTAGGCCTAGAGATAGGCCCCAAGAGGAACTGCGGCCTTATTGTGCTTTCCATCGTTACTATGGACATGGTACAAGCAAGTGTAGAAACGCGAACCGGCTTGCAAGTAACTCTCATAACACAACGGATAACCATTATCAAGATAACGCACAAAACAACTCTCCAAGAAGAGGTGAACCGAGGTGACATTCGTCCCGTAATGACAGAAACAGTGATAGGGAGAGGCCCCAGAGGGGACAATGCCCCAGGAGGGGTTCAGCCGCCTCGAGTAAACAACAACCCATTCGTAAGATTGACACCATCATCGAAGGACCCCATGTAGGAGGTGAATCAAAGAATGCTCAAAGGAATTATACCAGAGAGGCGAAAAGTCCACCAATGGCCAGTTATATAGTAAGTCAATCTTCAAAATGAGAGGCCATGGAGCCGTGTACACTTCCCACACTACGATGCCTCTGTGGTCAGAGTCGTGGTAGCCTGCAACGGACTGGAACGCATGCTAGTGGATAATGAAAGTTCTGTCAACGTCCTATTTGATACGGCCTTTGACAAAATGGCAGCGGATCATGAGCTAACACCGATAAACTCATCCCTCTCAGATTCACTGGAGACAGTATCATTCCTAGAGGTAAAATTACTTTTCCCAAATGGCACATCACTTCAAGGAATTTTTAGTCGTTGATCGTCGATCTGCTTATCACGGGGTTCTAGGAGACCTGCCCTGAAAGAGCTATGGGCAGTCACTTCCATCCATCACCTCTGCATGAAATTCTCCACAAAACGAGGAATTGCCACTATTCGAGGTGATCAGATGGGATCCAGTGAGTGCTATTTTAATTCTCTAAGGAAGGTAAAACCATAAGTTCACATGGTGCTAGATGTTGAAATGTCAGAGGTCCCTGAAGAAGGGCAACCTCCAACGCGAAAAATTATCATGGCAGAGGCTAGGTCCGAAGAATCCTTAGAAGAACTGGACCCCAGGGTGATTGAGTCGAAATCACAAACTGTCCTAATAGAAGAACGAGATACATTCCCAGTAGACCTCCAAGATGCATCAAAGGTTTTACAGGTCAGAAGAGAATTGGAAGAGGAGATTAATGAGGAACTAAAAGGCTTTCTTCGAAAGAATTCAGATGTCTTTGCATGGAGACATGAAGATATATTTGGAATAGACCCTAAAGTTAGCTACCACCACTTGCAAATTGACCAGAACTGCACTCCATACAAGCAGAAGATGAGGGCATTGAATGCCGAAAGGTATGAGGCCCTGAAAGAAGAAGTAGAGAGGCTGGTCAGTAATGGCTTTGTCCGTGAGGCCAACTATCTAAAGTGGATTTCGAATCATGTACTTGTGAAGAAGTACAATCGCAAATAGAGGGTTTATATTGACTTTTCTAACCTTAATCAGCCCTGCCCAAAGGATAACTCCCATGAATCGACCAGTTAGTAGACTCAATTGCTAGGCATGAATTGTTGAGCTTCATGGACGCCTATTCAGGCTACAATCAAATTCCTATGTTCTTAGGCGGCGAGGACAACACATCTTTCATAACTGATAAGGAGCTTTATTGTTACAAGGTGATGCCATTCGGCCCAAAAAATGCTGGGACTACCTATCAAAGGTTAGTCAACAAGATGTTTGCTGATTAGCTAGGCAAGACAATGGAAGTTTATGTTGATGATATGCTTGCGAAAAGCCTCCTGTTGAAAGAGCATATTAGGTTCCTGAAAGAGGTCTTTTGAACATTAAAAAGGTATAATATGAGGCTGAACCCTCTTAAATGTGGATTTGGCGTAGCTTCAGGCAAATTCTTAGGCTATATTGTAAATCAGAGAGGAATTGAGACCAACCCAGAGAAAATCAAAGCTCTAATCGAAATGAGGTCGACATAGAAGCCCAAAAAAGTAAAATAGCTCACTGGTAGAATAGCCGCACATAATCGCTTCGTCTCAAGGGCTACTGAAAAGTGTTTGCCCTTCTTCAAAATCCTCAAAGGGGGCAAGAAGTTCCAATAGACCCCAGAGTACGAAAAGGTATTCCAGTAGTTAAAAACTACTTGGGACGAACGCCCCTCCTCAGCAAGCCAAAGGAAGGAGAACCTTTATCGTTGTACTTGGCGGTGGCAGAAGATTGGATCAGCTCAGTACTTGTACCAATTTACTATGTGAGCAAAGCCTTACTACTTGTAGAAGCGCGCTACCCAGACATGGAGAAATTAGACATTTCTTTGGTCATCGCTTCTAGAAAAGTGAGGCCATATTTCCAAGCCCACGGCATTAACGTTATGACGAATTTTCTATTAAGACAAGTCCTGCAGAAACTAGATACCTCGGAAAGGTTACTGAAATGGGCTCTTGAGCTCAGTGAATTTGACATAACGTACACGCCTCGGACAGCGATCAAAGGCCAAGCCTGGCTGATTTTATTATAGAATTCGCTAAGGCCTCTGAAATCGAAGTGAACATGGAACAAATAGAACCTCCCACCTGAAATCTCTTCGTTGATGGCTCCTCAGGAGAGACAGGCTCCAGAGTTGGTATCCTGCTAGAGAGTTTAGAGGGGCATAAGCTCAACTACGCCGTGAGGCTTGGATTTAAAGCTTCCAACAATGTGGCTGAATATGAGGCTCTCCTAGCAGGACGTCGATTAGCCAGAGAATTGCAAGTGAAGAGATTGATTATTAGCAGTGATTTAAAGTTAGTGGTGAATCAGGTCAATGGAAACTTTGTGGCCAAAGACAAACACATGGCAGCCTATCTGAAGCCGGTCATGGATTCCCTACCTAACTTTGAGAAGTTCGAACTGATTCAGGTACCGCACCAGGAGAACTCCAATGCAGATACCCTATCAAAGCTGGCCAGTAGCAAAGATTTGGATGTGTTCAAAATAGTGCCAATTGAACACCTGGTTGAACCCACTATCTAGATAGGTGAAGAAATAATATAGATTGAGAGTACTTTAATATGGATGCTACCTATCTTGGCCTACCTAAGAGAACAGACTTTGCCGGAGGATGAAATCGAAGCACGAAGGCTTCGAATGAGAGCTGGTCACTTCATTCTACAGGATGATATCCTGTATAAACGCGACTTCTCCTCTTCCTTCCTCAGATGTACAGAGGGAGAAGAAGAAATTATATCCTTAGAGAAGTGCATGAAGGCGTTTGTGGAAATTACTCCGGTGGATCGACCTTGGTACACAAAATACTAAGGCAAGGGTATTACTGGCCGATACTGAAGAGGGATGCAATTGATTTCGTACGCAAATGTGACAAGTACCAACGCTTCTCCAACATACAGAGGCAGCCATCTCAGGAACTAACTGTTGTATCCAGCCCCTGGCCATTCGCTAAATGGGGTGTAGAGTTCATTGGCCCCATGCCCAAAAGGAGAGCAAGCGTCGCTTTCACCATTGTTGCTATTGACTACTTCACGAAATGGGTAGAAGCAAAACCTCTATCCATGATTACTGAAGCAAACACCTCCAAATTCCTCTGGAAGAACATCATATGTCGGTTCGGCATACCTCATTCCATGGTCTCAGATAATGACAAACAGTTCGACAACAGGAAGATCCGGGACTTATGCGATGAGCTCGGAATCAGGAAGAATTTATCTTCATCTTATCATCCCCAGGCGAATGGTCAGGTCGAGGTACTCAACAAAACCATAAAGCTCACCCTGAAAATGAAGCTGGACGCCTCCAAAGGGGCCTGGGTAGACGAGCTCCCACAGGTCTTCTGGGCCATCAGAACTACTTGCAAAAGCGCCACTGGGGAAACTCCATTTTCCACAACGTATGGACATGAGGCCATGAGCCCCGTAGAGGTTGGCGATCCTTCTCCTCGTCGTATCCACTTTAATAAGGTGGAAAATGATGAATTAAGGAGACTCGAACTGGATTTCCTCAGAGAAAGGAGAGATGATTTTCATGCCAAGCTTGCCTCTTACCAACTTAAGATGATGTGCTACTATAATGCCAAAGTAAGAATAAAGGTCTTCTGCATCAGAGACCCGATCCTCCGCAAAATGAGGAAAGGTGTCTTCCATAGGAACCTTAGGCCCTAATTGGGAAGGTCCATACCGAATTGTTCAAGAGATCGGACCTGGCACGTACAAAATAGAGGACCTAGAAAGAAAGGTGATGTCTCACCCCTGGAACATCGAACACCTAAGGAAGTACTATAAGTAGGAAGCTTATAACTTTGTAAATATTGCAATCAAATGAATGAATTTTTCATTTCACCTCACTCGTGCATTGAACATATCAAAGTAACCTTAAGCTCCTCCAAATTGGTTACCTCCAAGGACATCTACGTAGTCAAAGATGGTACGGGTGCCATCGTTGATGAAACAGAAAGTGCACATACCAAAGCAACCTTACCTAGGTGCAAGCTCATCCAAATGGGTTACCTCCAAGCTCCTCCAAAAGGGTCACCTCCAATGACATCTGCATAGTCAGTGACGGTACGGGTGCCATCTTTGATAAAACAGAAAGTGTACATTTCAAAACAACCTTGTCGAGGTGCAAGCTCCTCTAAAGAGGTCACCTCCAAGGACATCTACGTAGTCAGAGGTGGTACAGGTGCCATCTTTGATGAAACAGAAAGTGCACGCAGCGAACAACCTTGCTGAGGTGCAAGCCCCTCCAAATAGATCACCTCCAAGGACATTTGCATAGTCAGAGGTGGTATAGGTGCCATCTCTGATGAGGCAAAATATCAAAACTAATATGGAAGCTTCTCAAGGCTGATGCTATATTGGTTCTTCATTGGCTTCTTCCATTTTATTAAGTGATTAACCAAGGCCGATAAGATATTACTTGGTTCTTCATTGGCTTCTTCAATTTTATTAAGTGGTTAAGCAAGGTCCATGTGATATTACTTGGTTCTTCGTTGGCTTCTTCCATTTTATTAAGTGGTTAAGCAAGGCTGATGGGATATTACTTGGTTCTTCATTGGCTTCTTCCATTTTATTAAGTGGTTAAGCAAGACTGATGTGATATTACTTGGTTCATCATTGGCTTCTTCCATTTTATTAAATGGTTAAGGTAAGTCAATGTGATTACTTTGTACAACTGAATTAAAATAAGACGAAGCGACAACATTTGGGAAAGCCGAAGCTATTACAGGAAAAATGAAAAGATTACAAGGCCTAGTCTGCATTCACTATCGCTCTAGCCCCTGCCCCCTCCTTTTGGACAGCCTCCTCTTCCTCCTCCTATTCGGCTGTTGGACGACCCCTAATGGGGCCCCCAAACTCTTTTTGAAGAAAATCGATATCCAAGTCGGGGTGCCTCTCACGCAGGCGAGACATCATCTTCTTGGCCGCCCAGGAGGCCCAGAAATTGACGAAGTAATCATACTCAGGAGTTTTATCAAAATTGTCCTTGTAATTCTGGACTGATGCATCGTTGATTATCTTCACTTCAGCCTTGAGAGAATCAATCTCGTCGGCCTGAGCTTCAATGAGCTTTTTCAGCTCGTCCTTCTCCCTGTTTGCCTCTGCCAATGCCTTCGAGACTATCCGTTGATGTTCATTGGCATGGTCAACCCTCTTAGTTAGAGCAGCCACTTGGGAGACGAACTCATGAAGCTCATTCTTGAACTAGTTGACTTAGATCTCGGTCGTGTCCAACTTTGAGGTGGCCACTACCTACCTCTCTTCCGCCTCTCCAGTCTCTTTTTTAGCCTTGGCCACCTTAGCCTCTCATGTTTCTGAGGCTTTAAATTTCTCCTCCAGTTCATCATTCCTCTTGCGGAGGCCTCAGACCAGATCCTCTGCCGAGGCATCCATACTTAGGGCCCTGGCCACACAAGCATTATTGGCAGCTAGCAAATCCTCTACCTCACACGAGGCGGCGTAGTTTTACCTTGGTCCAGTACTTGCCATGGATCGGGGCTACAGAGGTGATTTTATGAGGCAGCATTTCCAAAATAGCCTTAGGGAGGTCCTCATCTTTACTCCCCAAAAAGTCAGTAGCTTTTTCCCTAGCCAGGGCGTTGACGGGCCTCTTTTACCTCTTCCTGGCCGGCCTCTCGATAAAGTTAGCAGTGATTGGCACAATGGACTGGGAAATCGAAGAAGCGACTGCAACAGCCACTTCGGGTGAGTCGGAGGAGACTCGGAAGTCTGTGAAATGAGGATAGAGGCTGAGGCCACGGTTGAGCCAGTTCTTTTCTTTCTCTTCACGAGAGAGGCTCCTTCCTCTACCTCATCTTCTCCAGCTAGTTACAGCCCAACCTTGCCAAGGGACAGCAGACGCTCCAACTGCTTCTTGTAAGCAGTCGAGTTTGTTCTCAATGTCTTCGTCTTCGCAACTGATTTACGGATTGTAGCAAAGTCAGGCCTCGGTACCTTCTTCCTTGCAAAGTCCTCTGTAAATGAAGCACAAATGGCTACGTACTCAGATAAGAGTAAAAACATGAAAAGAGCTAAAGCGAGATGTTTACCTTGGCCTACCATCAGTCCGTGGAGAAGTAAGTGTGTGTTCTGATCAATAATCTCCTTAAAGTTCCTTTCCAACAGAGGCGTCTCATAAAGCTGGCTTATTATGTCCCACTTCTTCTCGAATATTTTGCACCTCGGAAGAGAGCCTACATACAAGATATATTAAAATCATAAGCAAAAATACACAAGTAAAGTCAGGTCGGGAAATGAACTTACTGGTAATTAAGTATGATGTGGGAACGGTAAAAAGCGCCTGGGGTCACCCTCTATGGTATCCCACCTTCCGGCTACCAAAAATCAGGAGCTTCTCCAGCCTTTAACAGAAGTGGGCAACCCAGTTATGAAAGGGGCGTTGGACCCCCAAGGCACCAAATAATACCAGCCCTTAGTCTCATCTCACTCGGCCACACACTTTGGCAAAAATATGGAGAGTGAAATACACTAAACGGCATATTTACCCCTATGCTAGCCCTACGCCAAGCATCCACGAACTTACCATCTGAGACCATGAGTTCGAGTTGAGCTGAGTCGGGGCCAACCCATAGCAACAAAATACTAATCTAAAGAATGGATAGAAGGGAAGCCTAAGGCCAGCTTTAAGTATGTTTTTTTTTTACCGCCATACACCCTGACCTCAGGTGCCCTCTCATGAGGCTCGGGTATGATCAGTTCTATACTATTAAGGATCCTAAAAATGACCCTACACCTCTTCAGTGTCTTTCTCGTAATTTTAGAAGGATATTTCGAAGCCCCCCATTGAATCGAGGTGTCCACGGGAGAAGCTGGTCATCGCCAAATGTTTTCCCTGACCCTAATAGCCCTATTCAATTCGTCCGAGGATACTAAAATGGGCTCCATCAGAGCAGAACTCACCTCACTTCTCATTTTTTCACTTTCAGAAGCGTTAATAGATTGTTCGCTTGCCATTCCTTAATTTTTGGCAGAATTTTTAAAGGAAAAAGATGAGGAAATTGAAAAATACGATTGTTACTTAGTTCAACAAAATAAATCTACCCCTCGTCGGATTTTGCAAGATAGTCGTCGAAATTCTACATGTTCATCAGAGAAGGAGACGTAAAGGACAGTGAAAGCAAGAGTCTCTTTAGAAAGAGTTGGAGATTTTTGCAAAGGTAAAAAAGTTCAAAACGAAAGGAATGGACCTTATATAGGCGTTCTAAGGCTCACCCTAGCCATTAGATCAATTCCAATTGCATCTAGGCCGTCCAAAGCTGAGAACCCAAGATCACCGTTGAAATCATAAGTCAGCAAGATCAATGGTCCTAATGAAGTGGTAAGTCTCACACACAACCTCAATGCGTCATCTTGAGGAATACGAGTCGTCACCATCATTACCATTTATGGTAAAGGAGGCATGCCTTGGACGCAAGCAGACGTCCCATTAATGTGTCTTGAGAGGACGCAAACGCTTTCAAATCATTGGCACAAAGTCCAAGGCTCTCTTCAGACCCCATCACCTTACCGCTTTAAAGCTTCGCATTGCAACAGCTTCAAAGAGTTGCCAACCCATATCACTTCGGGCATAGCAGAATCTGATGTTGCAACAACTCCCTCTATAGTTGCCAAATCTTGTCGATTCGGCCACACCAGCTTCGTGTTGCAACAGCTCTCCAAAGAGTTACCAACCCCTATCACTTCTGCTAGAGCAGAATCTGATGTTGCAACAACTCCCTCTATAGTTGCAACAACTCATGTTGCTTTGGCCGCACCAGCTTCACATTGCAACAGCTCACCAAAGAGTTGCCAACCTATATCACTTTGGCTATAGCAAAATCTGACGTTGCAATAAGTCCCTCAGTTGCCAACTCCTATCACTTCGGCCGCACCAGCTTCGTGTTGCAAATGCTCTCCAAAGAGTTGCCAATCATTAGCACTTCAGACACATCATAGTTCGCTTCATATCAGCATTCGGGGAAATCATTGGCATTTGCCGCTCAACTTCCCGCCTCCAACGCTCATCTCCATGCATCCCAACTCAACAGTTAAAACTAAAAGTCCTTGTACTATATAAATATTCATACATTGACTTGCGAGATTATTGTTATGGGCCTGTGTCAGACCCGACACATCACCCACCATGTGTCAGTAAAGGTGGTTCACACCATAGCACACGCCGGCTGAGGTGATTGTGCATGGGACAAGTTGGTTGCATATGTTGAAGTGATTACATGAGGGACGAATTGAATGTATGTCAGCGAAGGAACCAAACTCATATGTGATACACTGTGGATGGAAAGTCCCGTACTCCGCTTTTACGACTCTACACCTTCCTCATCTCGCCCCAGCAAAGATTTCTTGTACAAAGATATTTCCAAAGTCAAATTCCTGACTGATGGGAAGTATGGCAGGACCAAAACGGTCAATTCAGCTCTCTGACTTTTACCGCCAACCTATGGAGAGACAGATTGATACCTATGATGGGATGGGCCCTGAGGATCTGATAACACGTGTCTCCTCATCTAACGGCTCACATCTTTCCATCCTTAGTATAAATATCCCCTCCTTATGCAAGAAGAATGGGTCAAATAAAAAATTTTCCTACCGCATTGAAAACTCGAGTGTCATCCTCTCCCTTAAATATTGGGACTTTATTTCTACAAACTTTATCCGCCCCTTCCAGGTGGGTGTCTTAACGCCCGTGAACGATTAAATAAAAAATTTTCCTACCGCATTGAAAACTCGAGTGGCATCCTCTCCCTTAAATATTGGCACTTTATTACTACACACTTTATCCACCACTTCCAGGTGGGTGTCTTAACGCCCGTGAACCTTTTTCGGTTGAACCTTAAACTGACTTGACCGTCGGATGCTCGCGGCCACTCCCAACCCCTCCGGGAAAGGCCATGAGTTATTAACGATGTGCTGAGTGTGCAAGAAAGAGTTGACATGAAAACTTATCCTGTTGGCCACGTGTTTGAGCCATTTTCAAGGTCAACAATTTTCACTATAAAATTCACAAACACCAAACAGTCTCTTTGAAGAACTTGGTTGTGCTCTGTTATCAAACTGATGGAACAAAATATATGCTAAAGATGTTTAATAGTCCAAATACTCGTTAATTTTCACTATAATAATGGTTTCACAATCACCAAACAGTCTCTATTAGGAACTTGGTTGTGCTCTGTTATCAAACTGATGGAGCGCAATATATGCTAAACTCAAAATACTCGTTGGTTCCATAGGTATACCAAATAATAAGGATAACTGAGAAAACTCAAATTTATTCATAAAACAACAAAGTTACAATGAACTATGTTTCTAGCTTTTGAAGGAAAATAAGAAGTCTTAACTTACAATTCTAAATATAGACAAACTCTAGAAAACTAATCTAAACGAATCTCCTAATAAACAAAAAAATCACACCTGAATAACAAAATCCAATTTGACACCTTAAATTATTGAATTTGGCCACAATTTTTGTAGTCTCAAGGGCTTTAGCACATAAGATCAGTTTAGTGGCTTGTTTCTGTCCATTATTCATCTAATTATGATACAATTGACTGGATATACATATCCAATCACATCACATGTCCAATCCTTCCACAAAAATCACAACTTGCTTTAGGATTATTGGAAGAGCTTTCCCTTAAACATTTACCTGACAACTTCCTTTCACAGCAAGAGTTGTAGAATGAGGAACGGTATAGCGTATATGCTAGTAATACCATGCTTGCGCTCATCTTGAGGGATGAAAGAGAAAATCTTACTTAGTGTTGGTGTTGGATTCTTTAGTAAAATATGGTCTCACACAAATTTACGAGCCCATAAAAAATTGGATAGTGCTGTCTGTATCACTATATACCTTAAAAGTCTTGTTAGAATCACATGGGCAGGTTGGTAGGGGAGAACACTGATAGAATCCTGATCTTGGGATATAGAGCTGACTTTCCACTGTAATTCAAAGATACATGGCCCGTTGATTTAAGATCAACTCATACAAGTATTGCGTTGTCTCTACATAAATTGTGTCTTCCGCAAGCACCAACGTAATAGATTTCACAATCCAAAATGGAATCATGTTATCACATTATTCCACAATTCAAAATTTGAATATGAAACTGATGTAAGGTGACGGAAGCATGTAAATAAATAAACAAACACTATCGAAATTTCATCACAACACGATAACCTTCTAGTTTCTGTTAATTTCTAAGTTTTGCGGAATGATGGCCACCAAGGTGTATTTCCAGGCTCAGTATACCCATCTCAACCTTATCAACCACCAAAATAATCTCAACCCAAAACCTTCAACTATTCCAGACTTCGATTACTTTTGATTGTACCCACTTAGGACATAAAAGAGAAGGTGTTTTGCAGACACAAAGGCCAAGAAGAGAAGGTAGTCGTGTACACAAAGCAGAGAAAAGATGGAAGCCATTTTCTTCAAGAGATAAGGGCAAAACACACGCGAACATCAAGACCAAGGAACCAGTATATAGGTAACATTAGGTATGAGAGTGACCAAGTCCAATCCAATTCACAATCCAAGATGGAATCATGTTATCACGTTGTTCCACAATTCAAAATTTAATCAGGGTCTCTTTACAGATAAAGGATTCCAACATTTAATCACATCTCCGCTCGTGATCCAAATGTCACACTCTACATCCTCAGTGAAAACCACCAATGTACCCCTAGGCATCTATATTTCATCTCTCCTATAGACATACAACACACTTCTAATGCATCTTAACCCACTATGCATGCAAACAATTACACCAAGTAATTAAATTACTTTCAAATTCATGCAAATGGACATATGAAACACATTGAAATGCAACATATAATCATGTGGTAGAATTAAACAATCACACACATGCATAAATGATTATACACGGTTACACATATAGTAACTAGGGTCATCACTTGACCCTATGACCACATTCACCTTGTCTCTCATCTTATCATTCTGCTTATCTTTCTTCTTGGGATAGGCCATAATAAAATGCCTAACTTTACCATAATTGTTACACCATCTACTATTAGATTTGTCTCATCTCTTACCCTTCTTACCACTCGAATCACTATTGTCTTGAACTCTGCCCAAATTCATCTACTTAACTTTATTCTACTCCTCATTATATGTAACTCACAACTTCTTTTATCCTCTTATTCAGCTTTAATCTCTATCTTCTTACTGCTAAGGAAATTTATAACAATATCGGGTGTTAAAATGTCTCTACCATACTTAATTGAATTATTAACTTCTCTATGTGAATCAGGCATAGAATTCAATAAAATAATGACCTTATACTTTTCAGGCACCGTTTTATCACAATTAACGATATCTTGGACAAGTTTGTCGAAAATATTCAGATTATCATCAAGATCCTTTGAAAGATCCATTTTAAAACTGAAAAAATATTTCAAGCAAATACAACTTATTAGGAGTAAACTTAAACAAATATAAATCCTCTAACTTATACCAAAGTGCTTTTGTAAAATTAAATTTTCTAACTTTTTTCAAAAGTGTCAGATGTAAAATAATAAAAGTTTAAGCAATTTCATCATATTTATTCTTTTTGTGCTTTTGTCAAATATACAGGAAATTTAGCATCTATGACTTTTGAAACTTTTTGTTCAACCAAATACCTCTCATTTTTTATTGTCAAATTGAAAAATCACATTTTTTTGTTAAAAGTTCCCAAATCAAAATTGTGAGTTTTCATTTTTAATAATCAATCAAAAAAATAAAAAATCACAATCAAGTCACATACAGGAGGTCTAGGGTCACAAATAATAAACACAGTTCTAGATTCCAGGGTTTCGTAAGATTTTCGATCTTAGACCAAAGAAATGTTTAAATGGATAAGGTCTAGATATTCTAATAACTTAACGGTGCAACAAGAGATATGTCAACCAAATAGTTTCACGCAGAATATATCATAGAGAAAATATGTTGAACCTTATCAAATAAACATTTCGACACGTAACAAATAAAGGCAAATAGTTCCTAATTTCTAGAGCAGTCAATGGTTACCCCATATGGTAATCCCAATTATATTATCACCCCCACACGATGATATGCTAGTGCTGAAAGTTAAACGAGATAAACCAATTTACCATAGCGGACCTATCTGAATTCGTAAATACCGAGAGATGCGAACTTTAAGGCTACCACTATTCCCCCTAAAGTCTCCAACAATTGCAGTACCAATCAAGCAAAAGTCAAATCTTGAACAAGAAGGGGCAAATCGTCCAAATTTCACTATATAACCTGAAACAGAAAACTAACAATACCAAATCATTAGAAATCAAGTTAGAAAAATTATATCTGAAGAAATTTTCTCCAGAAGACGCTGGACACGCCCTCACGCGCCGGATACCCAGAAACTCCTCCACCTACAAATCAAGATTCTGATCTCTGTTTCCTCAACAGCCTCCTGGTTTGGCCAGAATTGTCGATTGCAGGTTCATTTTTTACGAAATTTTGGATAGTTTTGTTCCACCCGATTTTTGCTTCAATTCTGATATGATTTTGGTCGAAAATTCTACCACCAACATGGCTTTGATACCAAATGTTGCGGAATGATGGCCACCAATGTGTATTTCCGAGCATAGTATACCAATCTCAACCTTATTAACCACTTAAATAATCTCAACCCAAAGCCTTTAACTATTCCACACTCCAGTTGGTTTTGATTGTACTCACTTCAGACACAAAAATATAAGGTGTTTTACAGCCACAAATGCCAAGAAGAGAAGGCAATTGTGAGCACAAAGCGTAGAAAAGATGGAAGCTGTTTTCTTCAAGAGACAATGGCAAAACACACGTGAACATCAAGACCAAGACATCAACATATAGGTAACATTAGGTACGAGAGTGGCTAAGTCCAATCCAATACATGGGCCAAGTATATCGAGTAGTGGGTCAATTCTCGTAAGCATTCCAAATGAGTGGGATGGGCTATGAGCATCTTTAATTAAAATTAGCTCGCTTCAAATTGCCCTAAAAAGTTTTCGGGTCGGGTTATCAATCTTAGGTATCAATATTTAATTTATCCAACATCGGTTTAACATTATCGCTCACGATTTATTGGGTATCAAAAATCCAACACTAAAAATACAGAGGAATCTAGGCATCAAACATTTGGTTCTCCTACAAGAAAAAAGAGAGTTTGAGTTCATTGATTTTAAATATCAAATATCGAGAATTTATGAAAAAAATGGAGAATCTTAATAATTAAATTTTCAATTCAAAAAACAACTCCCATGTCATTAGGGTTTGCAACTCATATATATACCAATAGCTAAAATTTGGATAACGACTAAACTATAGATAACGATGAAAATTAAAACATAATTACGAAAGTTAAAAGTCCTAATACACAGTTAAATACTAAACTAGTTGTAAATGAATACGTGGATAAAATTGCATAAATTAAATTGAAACCAGTTGTATTTAATCTTCATCATTCTCCTCAGTTGATGAAGATTCGTCCTCAAATATTTCCAATGGAAACAATTTTCACAATTGAAAAAAAAATTGATAATAAATTCTTGTTAGTCCCTTTAAGTGCCGCTCCCAAATTAATCTTACTTTCCTCTACCAAGTTCAACGTAATTTTGGAGGCATTATTCAAAAAGATTAACTTACCTCTTTTATTTGTAAACACTTCAACAATTATATTGTTATCTTGTTGTGTCCTGTCCAATTCGTTGAGCCACTCTAGAAATCTCAGAGTTGGGCTCTTCATCCAAGATTGAAATGGCATCATAACCTTGATTATCTAAATCCCTAAATTCTTCAAGTTCTTTTGTCGAGGATTGGAAGACCATCATATCTGTTATTACCAAAATCCACAAATTCTTCAATTTCTTCGTCAAAGATTGGAGGATCGTCGTAACTGAAATCTAAATATTCTTCCATTTTCAAATTATTAAGAATAAAAAGGATTTCATCCCAAAACAGAACTTCTATTATTGAATTTTACGAACATCAACTTGTATCTATCAGGAATAAATCTTGCTTTGATACCAACGGATATAGGGTGGCGAAAGCGTATAAATAAATAAAAGAAGATGCTACTGAAGTTTCTCCGATTCCAAATAAATACCTTAATACGATAACTTTCTGCCGCATACCAAAAATTTAGGCATCAAACTTCTAATTATCACACGAAAAAAAAAAAAGGACTCATTGATTTTAAATATCAAACACTGAAAATTTATTAAAAAATAAATAAAAATAATAAATGGAGAAAATTTCTGTAATTAATATTTCAATT
>CAIGRB010082313.1:0-10824 GCA_903798255.1 Fraxinus quadrangulata | reverse complement strand
ATAAATAAAATATAATATATAGATAAAATTGTCTAAATTAAATTAAAATCAGCCATATTTAATATTCATCAAAAATCGAAGGCTTGATCATTGTATCATTGACAAACTAGCTTTGTCTTTCCACTGAAGGCATTGAGCATGGCTTTACTCCATGTAGTATAGTTTTCTCCATTTAATGGAGATGAGACCAAAATAACTCTGATTTTCAAAAGGAAGTAAAGTAAAATCAATAGTTTTGTTGTTTGTGTACACCCATGAAAACAAATAACCAAGCTATGAAAGGAAGAAAAATGAGGATAATGAAATTTAGTAGGATTCAAGAGCATGAACCACACTCCTATACCATGACAAAGATGGAGCTTTGAGAATTGCTCACATTTACAATTTCATATATATTTACAATTGTGCAGTACAAAGAATTATATACAGAACTTGTTGGAAATATGTTAAAATAAAGATGATTTTTTTTTTCAATCTTTAACGAAATATTTGTATGGGTCCCACTATTCATTTTTATAGGGGCAATAGTCGAACGCATTGTACTCCATAAGTAGTTGATTACGGTATATTTAAATGTTCAAACATATTTGTGCTTGTTTATAAGTCCTTTCTTTGAGACTTGGGTTTGGGCTCCAAGAGATACCACTGGTTTTTAAAGGGGAAGAACCTTGATCCTCTTGGATTTGGTCAAAAGTCCATGTATGCACAAGGCCTAATCTTTGAGTTATATTTTTTTAGATACAACTTTTAGCTTATTATAAATAAGACCCCACACATCCTGCAGAAATACTTTAAATTAACTTTAATTTTTTCATCTTTCGCATTCTGCCTCACTTATGAAAGCATTCTGTATTAGTCTCTGTATTATTGAAATAGTACATAACACTTTATGGTTAGTTGTTTCTTGTTATCTGAAGCATTGCAATCACAAGTTGAAATTTTTGTTGTATCTTGAAAGATGGTTGCCATTCAACCGCCGGTAGGGACAAATTTGCCTTTAAAAAAAGAGTTCAACTCTTGTCTCGATTTAATTTCATTTCAATTTTCGATATAACTTCATGCAGATATCAAGTAAGTTTTGGGTGGGTTTCTTACATTAATAAATAAAAGAATTTCAAAACAATTTTTGAAAAATCTTAAGACGAATTTTTGCCTTTATTATTTATATATTACTATTTTTTTATCTCGATTAAGCTATTTTCAGTTTAATATTTCTTCTCCTTTCTTACTTCTTAATTTTTTGGGAAACTCGATTTACTTCTATTTGTTTACCAGAATTGACAACCACTGAAGATACAATCGATGTTCCTCCACTTAGCGTTCATCCAATCTTTGTTTCACATGGAGAGAAAAAAATTAGTGGTGTTGATCTCAAAAGATGGCAATAAAAATGTAGCTCTATCTTATAACTCTGAATTTGGTTGAGTTCTTGATTGAAGATGTCACCGTTGTGCAAGAAGCTGAAAATAATAGGGCATCATGATTGTTTTGGATGTGTAGAGAAATTCTGACTTTCTAGGTAAGAACTACATTTTAAATGGGTATTCTAGATAATGTGTATAATACCATAAAATTGCAAGTTCTTCTATATGTAAGAACTACATTTTAAATGGGCAGCAATTATTGAAAAGCTATATCTCACTTGCAAAGATTTCGAGAAATATTTCAAACACAAGTGCAAGGAGATAAATATTGAAGAACTTATTGTCTAATTGAGAATTGAAGAAGACAACATGAAGTCTGGTAGGAAAATTGGAGGCTAATTTTTACAAGCAAATGCCAATATAGTGGAAACTAGTTCAAAGAATAGAAAAGGGAAGCATTCTGGAGATTTCTCTAAACTGTGTAATAAGAAATATGCAATGAAATTCAAAGGTAACTGCTACAATTGTGGTAAAATAGGATATTGCTCAAATGATGGTCAGCAAATGTAATTGAATCCAATGTTTTATCTAATGGAATATCAGATATGAACTTGTCTACTATTGTTTTATAATGCAACAATGATGGAAATCCAAGGAAATGATGGATAGACACCAATGCTGCAAAGACATCTGTGCTAATAAGGCAATGTTCTCCACCCATACTCTAGTAAATGGATAACAATTGTTCATGGGAGATTCTTTAAGTTTAAAGGTTTAATGACAAGGTAAACTGGTGTTGAAGATGACGTTTAACAAAAAACTTATCCTCAAACATGTACTTCATGTGTCTGACTTTCGCAAGAACTTGGTATCTTTCTCTTTACTTAGAATTTATGGTTTCAAGTTGTTCTTTGTATCTGATATGTTTGTACTTACGAACAATAATATGTATGTAGTCAGGGCTACTTGTGTGATGTACTTTTCAAGATAAATGTCCTCAATATTGCACCAAATACTATTAAGAATAGTAAAGTAACTTCTTTTGCCTTTTTTTTTTTTTTGAGTCATCTAATTTATGGCATCATACGTTAGAAAGTGTAAACTTTAATTATGTATGTAAGTTAATAAATTTAAGTTTATTACCTTCTTTACATTTTAATTTAATTATAAGTGTGAGATATGTGTAGATGCTAAGTTAGTCAAAATGTCATTGATAAGTGTATTTTCAAAACTTATTTGTGGCCTTAAATTATAACATTTTAATGTTATTTTGACAAAATATTACCTAATCTGTGCTATGTTGAGTTTAATAGGTAAAATTCATGATTTACTGAAAAATTAATGAAACAAGATAAAAATAGAGTAGAATGGCGAAATTCAAAGTATGGGGACTAAAGTGAAAATACTTAAAAATTGTGACGGACCTCACGATAAATATTTGAGAGTGTTAGGTGTCAATTAGATGCAATAAGAAATAAAAAAAGAATGAAATATAATCAAATGATCTTTACAAATTAATTTCCAACCGCACAAGGAATATTCTAGATTTTCAACCAGAGTTTGAAAACCATTTTTGGAATAGTTAACGTTCGAATTGGAAACATTATACTCTAGAAGAATTGTATCGAATCACCTCAATCAGATATCGGGATACAAAGTTACGACGATAATGCTAAAGGTTGTGCAGAGATAAAATCATGCACTCACGAAGACAACTTTCCTTATTTGAATGAAATTCTTTTGGAAGGCAATTTAGACGCGAATCTTAACCTAATTTCATCGTATAGAATATAAGGAGGGCAGCCATTGGAGGAATTCTATCTCACCTTTCAAAAATTAGATTGATATCATAAAATCATTCAAAAATGAGGCTAAGCATAGAGATCAAGGCAAATTACTCAAGATTATTGAAGAATATTCATCCATTTTCAATATTCAAATCTCTTCATTATTTATTCTTTTAGGGTGATATTTTTCCAATATTTCTTGTATAATTTAATCATTAGAATGTTATGCTAGTTTTTCTATTATATTGGATGAATGATGAACCCTATTGTCTATTTATTTTTATTTAAGACTAATAATTTAGTTATTTCTTGATTGATTTTACATATCCATTGTATTATTTAATTAGTTGGTCACTAATTGAATAATTAGTTACTTGGTAATGAGAGACTCACAATAAACTTAGAACGCGATAAAATTAACATACATAGATAAAATTAGGAATAATATTTATCACATATGCAATGTAGTGCATTTTAATCATATGAATTCGAACCAGGAATGAGATTGAATCGTGATTAGAATAGATTTAATTTGTCTTGAAAAAAAAATTAAATACACTAGTGCTATCGGTTGTCATGAAAGCATGAAATTGACTACATTACGAATCAAGAATTGAAATAAATGGCAATAGGAGGATTGAAAATCCAATACAATCATTCACATATTTTACAAAACATTTTGTATTGCTTCCTTAGTTTAGAATTAGTATAAATAACAACATAATCACCTCTTCCGTATCACGAATATCGGATTTAGTAGTAACTTGTGAACTAGAATTATACATTATTCCTTGTGGGATGATAACTCACAAATCACTTTATTATTACTTGTCAACGATTACGTACGCTTGCAAATTTCAATATAATACGTTTTGGTGTTGTTCTTAGGGAATAACAAATTTAATTTTAGTTTAGTAGTTTATATTAAGTTCAATTTTTTTTCGCTTTTGTTTGTTTTAGGCTATTCATTTTACTACCTAATTCTTTTTTGTTTCACTTCTCCTAGGTTTTCACCTCTCTCACATTTTCACCAGTTTATGCAAGATTCTGACGAGATCAAGATTATTCCTATAGATCTCGAAATTGAAAGGATCTTCAAACAACACATTAGAGAACAGAAAAGAGCAAGGATAATAGTTTAAAATCAGAATTAGATTCAGGATGCATTTCAAGATCCAATTCAAGCAGCACCTCCATATCATGTAATATCTGTGCAACTGCCTTGGACAAACAAACTTTCAACTTTGACCTGATGTCATTAATCTCTTCCAGCATTATTACGATATCAAGTTCTTCGAGAAAGTTACAGAAACCACCATGAGCACATACAAGCTTTTAAGATGTTGTGCGAATTTAACAGCCACGAGGAAATGTTACAAGATGCATTTCGAATGCATCTATTCCCCCACAGTCTGAAGGAGGCTGCAATAGCATGGATGTTTTTTCAACTTCCTAGGAGAATACAGTCATAGAATGACATGTTTCAGAAATTCACCATGAAGTTCTTCCCACCAACTCAAGTTCATCAAATCCGAAATAAGATTTATACATTTAAACAAAAGGACCCGAGAGTTATCCAAGAGCATGGAATGGTACAAGAGCTTGTACAAGAAGTGTCACAATCTAGACATTCCTAGGTAGATGCTTCAGCAGGAGGATCGATAATGACTATGGATGTTGATAATGCTTATGAGCTGTATGAGAAAATAGTAGAAAATTAATCTATATGGCTGAGTGACAGGGAAGTCCAGAGGAAAACAACTTGTATACATAATGTGGATACAATAACAACGTTGGTAGCGCAAATAGAGGCAATAACGAGAAAGGTTGACACTTTGACCCATTCTGTGAATATTATACAAACAACTCCGATTTGTACTGGTTCTAAGATAGATCACATCACTGCAAGCTGCTATTTGGCAACTACTCACATGGGTTGGCCAATAGAGGTCAGTTATGCACAAAACTTCCAGAGGCAATAGAACTACCCTAACAATTACCATCCAAACTGGAACAAGTACTCATCATTGGCTAATAATCAAGGGCAAATTTATCAATATAGACCACCAGGGCTCCAATAGCAACAGTAATATCAACAAGAGTGAAGGCCATAGCTGGAAGATTAGCTATCTCAGTACATCGGAAAGACTGAGACCAATTTCTAGAATCAGCAGACTGTTATAAAAAAATTGGAATAGCATGTGGGATAGATAATAGCTGCAATAGCCAACAAACCATAGGGTACCTTGCAAGCGACACAGAAAAATCCAAATGAATGGGTACTGGCAGTTGAGGCGATGAGTTTTGAATTTAAAGGGTTACCATCATTCATCCCCACCACTCAAGTTCAGGCCATCACCACTAGGAGGGGGGTTCAACTACTAGAAATCAATACAAGAAAGAGGATGGCCGAGTTGGTAGAGCAGGTTAACGCGGAGATCAAATGTCACGAGTTCGAATCCCCTGCCAGAACTTCCTCGGTCGAACCCGTCGTACTGGGTTTACCTAGCGCGATTTACCTTTCTTGTGTGATTTGCGGGCTATTGCATGTGGAGTGTGGAGTGTGGAGTGGGGTTTACCTAGTGCGCACTCATAGTGGTCAGGCCTCTGTCCCTTCGAAGTGGTCGGGGTTCCGCGACGGATAGCGACTGTGGGTTCCTACGTCAACAAAAAAAAGAGCAAGAGTAAAGATACTCAGGTATCTACAAAGTGTAAAGAACGAGTACAGTATTCTAAAAAATCCATAGAGAATGATCAGAAAACACATTCGGACGGTCCATAGCTTAAGGCAAATGTTCCGGCACTTCACTAATAGCTTTAGTCATTTTCCTCGAAGGTTACAGAACACCAAACTGGAGAAACAATTCAAGAAATCTCTAGAGGTCCTTAAAAAGCTGCATGTTAACATCCCATTCATTGACTTTATCTTTCAAATCCTAAACTACTCTAAATTTTTAAAGGAGGTGTTGACTAAGAAGTGGAAGCTGCCCAAGCATGAAACAACAATTTTATATGAAGAGTGCAGCTTGATCACTAAGCACAGGATCCCTTCCAAACTTAAAGATTCAGAACTACTTTACTCCATAGGTAATTTACATGGTATGAATTGTTTAATTAATTCTCTTAGGAGCGAGAATTAATTTAATCTCATTGCCGCTTTACAGAAAACTGAGATTAGGAGATCTTAAGGCGACATCTATTATCCTTCAGCTGGTGGACCGATCACTAAAGCATCCATATAGAATAGTCAAAAACATGTTTATCAAGGTGGGAAAGTTCATTATTCCAACTGACTTCATCATCCTGGACATAGAAGAGGCATATCAGATGCCAATAATTCTGGGAAGGCCATTCTTGTCTACAAGTCGAGCCATGCTAGATTTTAATACTAATGAGATAATCTTTACGGTGGAGGATAAGTAGCAGAGGTTTACCATGGAGAATCCAATCAAGTAACCCTCCTACTTTGAGGATTGCCAACGAGTGGATCATTGGAAGAACTACAAAGGCAGGCTAGATGCATGAGAAATTGTTGGTATGGACAACAATGGAAATATGATTATTTGGAAACTCAAGGATGAGCTGAGAAGGTGCAATAACTGCATCAAGTGTAGGGCTGAAAACTCTCTATTCAAGCCACCATGAAGAGCCTAGAAATAACAAGAGTCATGCTAATGACTTTTAAAAAGTGCTTGTTATTAGGTAACCCAACACTTCTATCCCTTTTATTTATTATGCTTTTTAGAGTTATGATTATTTAGATCAATTTTTATTTAACTATTATGGACTAATAATCAATTTTCCATTTCTCCTTAGGTTCTTGAGATAATTGTTGGTTTAATAGATGTTTGAGCAAAGTAACACTTGTTCCAAATTTTTGAGCTTTAATACTTTATTTGACCACTTTGTAAAGGAACATAACGTCTCGGAACACATAAACCAACATTGACCAAGGACACAATGGGAACAATACGACAAGCTAGCCATGGAGTTCATGCCATATCAGTGGAGTATTTTTCTTCATTCTCTTCTCCACCATTTTATATGCGAATTTAAGATTAAGACATTAAGGAAAATGTCTAATTTAAGTTTGGGGGTGAAAAACATAGGTTTTTTTATGTGTTTTTATTGCTTTAGATATTAGAAAAATATAAAAAGAAAATAAAAAAAAAAATTTGAAAAATTCCAAAAAAAAAAATTCATTTTGTATGCTTACGTGAGTTAGTTGGCCTGGCTAACAATGAAGAATATACTGAATTATAAATTGATCTATGAATGATGAATATATTTTATGCTTAGTTAATTTTTGCTTATCCATGTGAAGTTTGATATATATTGAGCACATGAATTAAGTTAAATATTGTGTAAGAATGAGTTGTTTCATAATTGGATAGCTTGAAATAGTGGACCATAAATGCTAAACCTAAAATCACTATGTTTTACATCCTTAGACCAAATTTAAAATTGTTTGGGAGATTTCACTGTTATATGAAGATGTTGAGATAAATGAAGATTCTATGTGTGAAATTTAAAATCTTGTGTAGATTGTCTAAGATAAATATGATGAAATTGGGCGAAAGTCTTGAGTTGGAGGTCGATTTACTAGAATTAATGAGAGAGATTGAACTAATCAAGGCATTAAAAAATATTTTATTTGAAAAGTTCTCTTCGTAACTTTTATGACTAGAATTATTAAGCATGTAAGGGTGTTAAAACCTGGAGCTTTAAAGTCAACTAATTTGGAAATTATCGGCCTAAAACTTGTTATATAGATCATTTAGAAATGTTGAGGGGGAGATACTGCAAATAAAGAAAAAAAAGTGTTGGAAAAAAATATAGAAAATTAGAAAATGTAGGGTATGAAACAGAAGATGCACCAAATGCATTAGTTGAGTCACAAACATTTATTTAGGAAAACATGACTTTTGATAAGAGATTATTAGTCTCGTTGAGTCCTGGAAACTGGAGTAATCAAATTAATTGGATAATCCTTATTTGTTGAAATATTGATTGGTAATTTGTGAAATACATCTAAACTAGAGAGGTGGGGATGATTAGATTGATTCAACCTTAGATATCATGCTTGAAAAGAGTGAAAAGAATAAGTTTGGGGTGTGTAAATTTCACGAGTGATGATAGGACATATTTGACCATAAGGGTTGGGAATGAAACTACTTATAAATTCACAATGTTTTACTTAATTCTTTACAAACTCACGTCAATGTTATATTGGAAAAGTGGATATTGATTTTTGTAATGTGATCAGGAAGCTAGTTGTAGATTTAATATAATGATTCCAATCTCGAGATAAAAAATTGGGTAATCTAGCTAAATCTTTTTGCATTATTGTGTATTTGTTTTAAAGTTGGGTTATAGTTTTGTTTGAGGACAAATAAAAATTCAAGTTTGGAGATTTGATAAGTGTATTTTCTATACTTATTCATGGTCTTAAATTATAGCATTTTAATGTTTGTTTGACAAAATATGGCATAATTTGTGTTATGTTGTACTTAATAGGTAAAACTCGTGATTTGATGAAAAATTGAAGAAAACAAGCTAAAAATATAGTAGAATGGTGAAATCCAAAGAGTAGAGAAAAAGTACAAATACTCAAAAGTTGTGACTGATCTCATGATGAAGAATTGAGAATGTTAGGTGTCAATTGGATACAATAAGAAGTCAAAAAGGAATGAAATATATTTAAAGGATCTTTACTAATTAATTTCCAACCGCTCAAGGCATATTATAGATTTTCAACCAGCGCTTGAGGCCATTTTTGGAATAGTAGACATTCGAATTGGAAAAATTCTAATTCTAAAAGAATTGTAGGCCTCCGAATTAGCTTTCCAAGGCACTTTTAATCACCTCAATCGGATATCGGGAGATAAAGTCATGATGAAAATACAGAACACTGTGCAAAGACTAAATCATGTGCGAGCGAAGATAACTTTCTTTATTTTATTGAAACTCTTTTGAATTGCAATTTGGATGTAAATCTTAACTTAATTTCATCATATAGAATATAAGGCAGGTAGCCATTGTAGGAACTCTATCTCATCTCTCAAAAACTGGATCCATATCATAAAATCATTCAACGACGAAGCTAAGCAACATGATCAAGGCGGATTGCACAAGATTATTGTAGAATATTCATCCATTTTCAAGATTCAAATCAAGAAAGTAGATTTTTCCACTTCCTTCATTATTTCTTCTTTCCGGGTGATTTTTTCCAATACTCGTATAATTTAATCATTAGAATGCTAGGCTATTTTTTCTATGGATGAATGATGAACCATATTGCATTTTTTTATTATTTAAAATTAGTAATTTCTTGATTTTCTTGATTAATTTTGCATATTCATTGCATTATTTAATTGATTGGCCACCATTGTATAATTAGTTGCTTCTTGTAGTGTTTGGAGACTCACAATAAGTTTAGAAGATGACAAAATTAGCATATATAGATAGAATTAGGAATAATCTTTATCACATATATAATCACATAGGTAATCTACAATTTAATGTATTTTGGTCATATAAATTCAGACTAGGAATATAATTGAGTCATAATTAGAATAAACTTTATTTGTCTTGAAAAGAGAAATAAATACACTAGCGTTATCGATTGTCATGAAAGCATGAAATTGACTAAATTACGAATCAATAATTGAAATAAATAGTAATAGGGGAATTCAAAATCCAATACAATCATTCACATATTTGACAAAACATTTTTATTGATTCTTTAGTTTAGAATTAGTATAAATAACAACATAATCACCTCTTTTGTGTCATGAACACCAAATTTAATAGTAATTAGTGAACTAGAATTAAATATTATTCCTCATGAGATGATAACTCACAACTCACTTTATTATTACTTGTCAACGATCCCGTACGCTTTGGTTTCAACGTAACATCCATTTCATTTAGTTGAAAGAAACATGAAACATTTGGAATTAATTCATAGTGATATATGTAAATTAGAATTTGTGCGGTAAAAAGTATTTCATTACTTTATTTATATTGTAGAAGATATTATTATATACTTGTTAAAAAGTAAAGATAAGGTCTAAATAGTATTAAAACACAATTAAAAAAATGTTGAAAATCAACTTAAAAAATAAATAAAGATTATTCATAGGGATAGAGGTCAAGAATATGTAGCGTCGTTAGAGAAATTTTATTCAAAAATTGACATTATACATCAAACTAGTGCTCCTCATTCACCTCAATCATATAGCATTCTTGAACACAAGAATTGTACTCATAAAGAGATGATGAATGCTATGTTTAGTTTACACCAAAATTTATGAGGTGGAGCAATCCTTTCAGCAAACTATATTCTTAAGAAGATACCACCGAATGGTAGAGTCGAAACTCCATACGAATTACAAAATGACCGAAAACGTTCAATAAATAATTAAAAGTGTTGGTGTGTTTAGTTAGGTTATAAATATCTAAGCTTAAAAAATTAAGATTGTGTCTAAAACAATTGATTGTATATTTAATGAATATGAAAATAACAATATTCCATATCGATTTCCTATTCACAAATCAAACATTTCTGACGTACATGAAGGTAATATAATTGGATCCATAAATACTGCATATTTTGAAGACATCCTTACAAAGGAAAAGAAGTTTGTTCGCAAAAACGAACATATGATACT
>CAIGRB010082298.1:19154-31851 GCA_903798255.1 Fraxinus quadrangulata | reverse complement strand
AATTTTTGTGCGAACATTAGGAATGAAGGAAACAAAATATAGCGGATGATGAATTAAGTGCAACATTTCAAAGATGAGTGACCATTGGGAAGTATTTTGAAGTTCGATGAGTGAACTATGACCCAATGTAAGTTCGATGAGTAATGAAACAATGGTTTCGCTTTGTCATTTTTTTAACGGCAGTAATTTGCCACGTCAAATTTTCGTTAGCCACGTCAGCGAATAATGTAAGAGATTTTTGAGGGTGATGGACGGAGTGCAAATAGACAAAGTTCAGTGAGTACTATGATGCATTTTAAAGTTTAGTGAGTAATCTGTGACCATGGTATAAGTTGGGTAATTATTGAAACAATTCACTCAAAAAGATAAGTTTCAAATATAAATCAACTTTTAAGTTTTAACTTTAAAAAGTTGTAAAAAATAAATTAAAAAGAAAAATATAATAATGCGCGCCTAGGCAAGCATTAGCGGTCAACAATTGACGTTGACTGTTAAATAAGGCGTTAAGCCACTTGGCTTGGCGTTTCCGCTTCTCATCACGTTTAGGCAATGCCTTTTAGAACACTGTTTAGTAGTGAATGACAATTATATCATTTCAACCCTAATTGTTATTGTATCCCTTGCAACCCTAAATCTTTCCTAAAAATATGGAACTTATATTTTCACTATAATACACGTCTATCGACTTCTCTACTTTATTTTATTTTCTCACTAGTTTATAAAACATTAACTATCCGAAAGTTTAATTATTCAAAGTCTAGCGAAGGTAATAAATTTTTACAAGCATAATCACGTGTCACATGTACCGAAATTAATTTGATAACTTGTAATTTTTTTTTTTTACATATATGCATGATAATTGTGTGTATTGATTATGGAATTAAGAAAATACATGGATAGAGGTTTTATGCATATTTTCAAAATTGTATTATTGTGCACAAAATTTCTTGCATATCCTGTTTCACGTTGATAAAGGATTTAGTTTTTTTGAGCTCTATTTCTTGAAATTCGATCTGTGTAGAGAATTTTTTATTTTTACATGAATTATTGGTAATTNTGAGAAAGACTGGATTTTTATTTATCTATAGTTCAAATTTAGAGTAATTTTTATGTGTTTTTTCGATCATGAAGAATAAACAATGTCCAAGACCCATTTTGATATGGTTTTAGGAATCAAGATGTCGATGCCTAATAGATATTATATATCATCTTTTTATATTAATCAATATAATAGTTGCCCTGCCAATTTTTTTTATTAACTTTAATTTATACCTATCCTGTTTCTATTAATTGATGATTAAGTCAAATAAATTCATGTTTATAATGATTAGTAAATACTCTTTATCTCTTTGACCCATTAAATATTTTTAGATGTTCTTTTATAAATGTTAAATTGATAAGCTATCATGTTATTGTTCTTGAAGTAGCACAACATTATAATTAATATTCAAAAAAATATATTAATTATTCATAGAGAGCATGAATTATAAGTTTCAATATTCTAAAAGAATATTGACATGTTACTCTGGAAGAAGCAAAGTAAAATACCACGTACTCTTAAAATAGCACATATTTCAAAGAATATGTCATTTTGAATTAATATTTATTCATGAAGAAAAATATATAGTTCATGTCATGTTGACATTGATTACATGATTAGTTATTATGTGATTATACAATATTTTATCATATGCTTCAAATTTAATTGTACTATACTATTATGAAAACAATCGAATAAAAAATTATCACTAACCCGAAGTTCATTGATCCAAATTTTTTTATACTTTGACATGATCGGTTAGAACTATCACTTGATCAACAGTGATGCGAAATGAAGATTTGAATAAACATTAACTTCAATCTAATAATTCTCTATTGAAGTTGTTGAGTTGATCACAACCATCGCTAGCTAAAGTTGAGACTAAATCTCAATATTTCTAAAAAATAATTATGATCATATATGAAGCCCCGTCACTCTCTGTCTCTCCATGTTGATTATCTAAATATTATTTATATCTAATAGATATTATATATCTACTAGATGATTGAAGAGTGGTTGCAACCTAAAGTTTGCGAAATTACAGCTCAAAATTTTAAATTATGAGCTCAATTTTCAGATTATAAAATCAAGATGGTATGTCTTGTTAAAGTTATTGAGTTTAAATCTCAACATTCTAGTAAGTGCTAGTTGAAATTTCGATAAATGATTTAACACTATTGCTTGTTAAATGTCTTCGATCAATTTCTTAATCATTACTATTGAGAACAAAATACTTTTCATCTGTTCAGGGAATGCCGCTACACACCATGTCAACATTAACTTCTTCATGTTATAATTGGCTTTTGATTAGAGTCTTATATTTTCCATCTACTGATTTTTGAAAGTACAATATACTTATAATTGTTCAACCGCGATGCACTGGACATTAAAGAATATTGAGAATACAAGTTTATTTTGAACTCTTATAAAATATCTTAAGCTCTAGCATGTGATATTTTTTAACGCGGTCTGTTGACTATAAATTTGATTGAACCTTTCTCATAGTATTAGGGGGATGAATTAAGAAGTTGAAAATAATGTACAAATGTATCATTCTATTGAAAGTAGAGATATCCTAATAAGTATGTCATTATTAGAAAATAAATAGAATCAAAAAGGAAAAGTTTCCGATAACACTATTGCACGTGTATTACTTTATATTATGAATAACAAATAATCAAAAATAAATTTGTCAAGTAATATAATGATTGGCCATTAAAAGGACACAATCCTAGTAAATTTGAATTTACTAGGGAATTTTGAAATTTCTGAACCTGCAATCCGAAAGCTTGATAAAATTTTATATGAAGATGATAATGCTTGAAGGCTGTGACAAGACAGTATGAAATGTACTTCAACAAAAGATAGTCCAATGATTTTATATGTAGACAATACAACTTGAATTGCACAATTCACATAAGACTATATCAAAGAGAACATAACGAAGCATATTTCTCCAAAATTATTCCATATACATGAGTTTCAGAAAAATGGTGACATCGATATTCAATAAATTCGCTCAAGTGATAATATTGATGATTTATTCACAAAAGTATTGCAGACATCTACATTCAAAAAATTCAAAAATTCAGTGATCAACATCAAGGAAAGCCCTGTACTTTATTTTTCCCTTCACTTAGTTTTTATCCAATTGGATTTTTCTGACACGATTTTAATGATGTAACATATATTTCTAATACTCCAAAATAATTATGCTCTTTTTTCATTTGTTTGATATTTTTGTCCAATTGAATTTTTATCAAGGTATGTTTGATGGATATTATTGGGGGAAAGAATATATTTTAAATAGTGATATGATGAGAAATATGTGGTTAAAAAGTAAGAAAAAGTTATTAATGTAATGTAAAACATTATTTTACTCAAAAATATATGGTTGCAAATGAGTTTTCAAAGAATGTATTTTAGAAGAATGTGTACCAAACATGTGCTAAATATATTTTATAATGTGTTGTACAAGAAGGAGTGTTGTAAATAATATATTTATTAGTGAATAAAAATATTCCTATTGTTCTAATTATTATGATTGTATCACTTGCAATTCTAGTTCTTTCATATAAATATGGAACATTGATTTTCGATATAATACACAGTCTATTATTATTATTATTATTTTATGGCATTAATACATTTTTTTTTTCATCCCGGTTACTCTACCCGAGAAGGGACCCGGGTTGCCTTTGACATTTGACACGCGTGGCACGTGTAGGATGCCCACTTGTGAGCCGAAACAGACCTACAAGCAAACAAACCACCAAGCAAACCTTTTGAGAAAAATTCCAAATTTTGGTGAGAGAAAAGAAGAAGAAACGTTGAAATTCAAACAAGTGTTTTGGAATTCTTTTGGTTTTAATTTTTAATTCAAGCTACAGAGAGAAGTAAAAATTGGAGCTTTTGATTGAGGTGAATTGAAGAGGTGGAACTTGGATTTGGAGTTCTTTTCCATACTAAGGAGGTCAAATTAATTTTCTATGTTTGGGGTTTTTTTAAATTTCCATTATTATTCAATATTTTTGAACCTGTATACACTTTTTGCTATATGCTATGTCGAGGATATAGGTGTTGTTAATCTGCTATCTTACTGATATTTAAGACATGATACTTCACGCTAACTCTAATGCTAAGGTAAAAATTGTTATTTAGGGTTTCGGATTAAGATTTTGGTCCTTATCTCTTTAAAATTTCCGATTTTCCGCATTAGAATATTTGAGTGCAAAACCCTAGATCGCTCTCTTTGGTTTCTGCTGATTTTTGTGAATGTTGGGATTTAGTTTATTCAAATGCAGTTTCTTTTACTGTTTCATATGTGAATTAAGTAATGATTGTTTTCCATTTTCTTCAATTCTCTTTACCTTTTCAGGGTTCAATCGCGACTTGTTTGGCGATTTTGATCGAATCAATCCAGTTTGTCATAGCTGATCAGTGGGGCCTTGAGAAACTTGTAAAGTTTACAACTGTTGAATAGCTTACGTATAATTATTCAAATTTTAATTGAAAATTACTCTGTTCATGAATTGATTTGCATAATTGCTGTATTTACAAGGGCTCCTCTATCTTAATGAGTATCTCGTTAAGTTTTTCTTCCATTTTACTGCAAATCTTTGAAAATATATGGTTGAATTTTCCTTATTTATAATTTCAATCAAAGCCACTAATTGATTGCTTTTCTTAAGAATAGTTTCTTTTGTATTATAGGAACATGAAATTTGCATGCTTCAGTTCATGCAGAGTATTGTTTCTGAATAAATGTGTGCTTGTTCGTTCCTTTGGTTTTTTTATGTTGTTTTATATGCTGAGAGCCTATGATGCATTAGCATAAACACGTGTCCAACACGTTATCTGACATGACACATGTCGGACATGCTGATACACAATATTTAAGAAAGTACTGACAATACATATTGCCAACATATTTATTAACTTCTGTAAAATTCTTCATTTTTATAGTATGACTTGAGTTTTATACATTGTATTAAATTTTTCTTATTGAAATCTTTTAAATTAAAAGAATCTATTTGTTATATTATAGTAACTTTGGGTTAAAATTAGAATTACTACAGTCAAGAAAGAAAAATATCTATAGTAGAGTGAAGGTATCTGATACAACACAACACGTGTCGAACACGGACGCGTCACCCTAGTTGAAGTGTCCAGGGTAACTGTGCAACAGAGCTCAGAGCATCCTTTTATTGTGAGTTAATTTCTTCAGGCGTTCCCTTTCCTCTAGCATTGTGAGGAAAAAAATGAGTGGAAAGACAAGGTACAGGCAAATGGTGAATCCAAATGCAGATAATTTTGAGGGGTAAAGGAATGATTTCCTTTAAATTTTTATAGTGGTTACGCCTCTAAATGATATTGTAAAAGTTCCATTCTAGGGAAGAGGTCATTACTTATAAGTGGGACTAAGGGAGTAACTGAAAAATAGTAACCTAATTAAGGTGGCCATGTGTTAATAAATGTATTTTCGACACGTTTTCCATGGAAGTCTGAGAATTATGACCATTATGGTTGGGCTCTATTAAACATCCAAGTGTTGGTCCACAAACTTGAATTAGTTCCATATTTCATGCATTGCCATGTCCGATAAATTATAGGTTTGGTCCACCAATTATCATTTTGCTTTGACAACTTAAGTTTTGTAGAACTCATGTTTACACAGCTTTTGTTGCTTTTCATATTCTTTTATAGGTGGTTTACTTTGTTGTATAATGTGTGTTTTTAACTCAACTAAAATAAAAAGTCTTGTAAACTTTTTACATATGATTTACTCTTCTTTCTTTTAAAGAGTAGACTAAAACTAACTTCTGGTAGTTGCGAAGGATCTAGTTACTTTAGGTCTCTTGGTAGATCAACCAATGAATAAAATGGATTGACGAAGAAGGATTCATGTAGTGGATCCAAATTTATTGGGGATATGACTTTAGTTTTTCCTCTTGTTGGCGAAAAAGAATAATATCTATCGTGGTTGGCTGCTTCCATTTACCAAAAAACAGGCATCTTGATTTGGTTTTTAACTACACTAGTTAATTTACATTGACGCTCGAGTTTGTCATCTGTGCAGTAGTTTATTATGGTGGCTGATCTGAACTTTATACATAAACGAGAATGCTACCCAAAAAGAAAATAATATTTAAAGAAAAGAAATAACTTTTGTTTAAACACATTTCATGGTTTAAAAACTATTCGAGGCTTGTGCCTCGAATTCTGCCTCACGTGAGGCTATCATAAAGAGCCTCAAAAGCTGCACCTTAAATGCTAGTTTTGAGGCTTACACCTCGATAAACTGATGCTTATGCCTTGACTTAGTAAGGCTTGTACCTCAAACCTGAGCCTCAAACTAACTTAGGTGTTTGCATGTTTGCTTTGCATTTTCAAACATTTAATTATTGGCCTTAGCCTTTTGAATTAATTCTTTATAACATAAAATGTTATACAGGTTCTTTTATTTTTTTTCTACCTACGTAGAAGGAAAATGGGAAGGACAATACACCATTGCAGTTGGAAGATGATGGCAAAGATGGAAAAGAAACTCATAATGAGGATGATGACAATGATGTTAATGATTCCCTTAAATAAAGATCATATTACTAATGATGATATAATAAATTTTTGAGTTGTTTCCACTTCTAGTAATGGAATATAATTTTGTTACATGATTATTAATTTGAAAACTTATTATTTCCTATTTTCTTAACCTATTTTATGTTTGATTGCAAGTTAAGACTTTTAATTTTGTTAATTTGTTTTATTATGGATTTTTTCAAGAGGATTTCTAGTATATTACGAGCATATTTTTGTATTTTCATATTCATTTGAATTCTTTTATTGTTACATCTTGAGTCTTACGCCTCAAAGCTTCTCAAGGCTTATGCCTTGCCTCATGGAGATAAAATGCCCCAGTACCTAATTAAGCCTTTTTAAACATTGTGTTGTGTATATGACTCATATAGAGTGGAATACAAGTTTACTGGAAGAATAGGCGTTGCCAAAGCGGAGCGGAGTGAGGGGAGCCGAGCGCACCGAACGGAACAAAGCAAATAAAATCCTACACATTGCATATTCTGTAGACGTCATTTCAGTGATTGACTAAGACTGCTATGCTTTGTGTACTTATTGATTTCTGTTTCTCACCCCATTCACTCTTCCCAGAAGTTTGTTGATACCATGCATGCAAACTACAGCCAACTGGGAACCTTCCTTGGCACCCGTCTGTTGTCCCTATTAAATTTCCATTTGACTACGAGCTTACAAGAATCTGCTCTCAGATTGGAGAGAATTTGTTGTGGTTTTCAGCACTTTGTGTTTTCATCAATTGATTTATGTGCTTTGAAGAGTAAAATTATTTTCAAGAAGAGCACAATAATGATAGAGGAGGAGGAACGGGGAAAGATTAATTTCATTTTACCAGCAACCCCCTCCACCAGACGCATTCAAACTCCATTGCCCAAATAAGTGAACTAATAAGTTAATTAAAACATTGGATCAGAGGGAAAGAGAGTTTCTATTTGTTTCTTCTACTGCTTTTTTTATTTTTTATTTTTAAGTGAGAGAGAGAGGTTAGAATCTAGCATTAATTGATTTCTTCATGGGACTTGTTCTTCACTTTGGTTGGAAAACCTACCCTTCAATGGCTCTGTGGCTAAGATTTTGAAAAAACTGTAACGTTTTATCAACACGTTGTTTTGCAGGCAGTGGTTGCCAAAGGTTGAGAAAAAATGCAACAGCATTTTACAAGGACAAGTTAAAAATTTTGAATTCCTTACTGGTGATCTGTTATGATGCTCGAGGACTTCTTCACCTTGGCAGAGATGAATAATGGGCTAACAGTCCCGGTTCGTGTCACGGAACTTCTGGCTCTATTGGAGAAAGAGAGAGACTATATTGCAAAGAATGTTGGCGATGCAACCAGACAATGGTCCGCAGTTGGCAAGACTATAGCTGCCACTGAGAATAAGGACTGTCTTGATCTTTTTGTTCAGTTAGATGGACTCGAACACTTGGATAAATGGTTAAAGGATGCTAAAAAACTCTGCAATGACACAGACGACAGCCCTGTGGAAGAGTGTATCACTCATTTACTCGGAGCACTTGAAAAGCTGCATGTAGACAATGTAAAATTGGATTCTTGTGGAATCTGGATGACGGTCGAGGATCTCCTTGGCCATAACAGTCCCAAGGTACAGCATAGGGCTAAAATTCTGTTCGACAGCTGGAAAAAAGACAGAGACAAGGGTGCATCTTCCCAGAGTGTTAAAGTAGTCGGGGAATCGACTGATGGTGAAGTTAGAGTAAGTGCAGATATCAAGAGAGATTCTGGCCATAAAGAACCTTCTTTCGGAGATGCTTCTTTACCCGGAGAGAGTTCTGATGAAGAAAAACACCAGGAATCAACTAGAGTTGACCCATTTCCATCTACAAGTTTTGATGCTCTCCAAAATAACAAGGTTGAAGACGCCTTAGCTTCTGAAAGGACTTTCCAACCAACTTCGAATGATACACCTTTAGATCATGTCATCTCACCTTCCTTCTCAAAAGCTTTTAATGAAAGTATTTGTGATACGGTAGATCCTCTATGCATTTCAAAAGGTTCTACCTCAACTGAATCTTGTAGTTTTACAGTTCAAAGGCAAGATACGGACGATGGATGGAAAGAGTTTCATGAGTCGGAGTTTGCTTGTGAGGTAAAGCGAACCTCAAACATTAATAGTTCTCCAGAGAAACTAGGCATGGTTTTAGAATCAAAACTATTAGAAGGAGCTTTTCCTGCACGTTCTTTCGCTGCAATAGGGCTGAATTCGGTGTCTGAACCTAGTTTACAGAATTTTGCTGATGCTCCAGACAAAAATTCTGGCCAGAAAGGTTCATCTTACGATGACATGGCAACAATTGACTCCGAGGGAGGTGCCATGGATGATGGAGGATCTGCAAATCATCACAGAATTAAAGAAGGTGGTGACTGTAAATTTGATGATGATGAGCGAAGTTGGGAAAATCTCAAGGATTCCAGGACATTTTTATCGGGGATCAAAGATGATGGAGGGGTAGACAAACCTGACCAGCATGTTACCTACCAAAGTGATGATGATCTGACAAATGATTATAATTATGTGAAACGACAAATGGATCGAGATCCTGACAAATTTGACGAGAAGTCTAATATTGAACTGGACTATGGAATTGTAGATCCGCTGGAACTTGCACGGCAAGTTGCCAAAGAAGTGAAGAGAGAAGTAGATTTCAGAGAACATAGTTTCAGTCCACATGAGGAAGTAGGGCACGATGAAATACAGCAGCCAGATAGCCCAGGCTCCGTAAGTAGAATACAATCACATGCCAGTGAGGGCTCATATAAGGAGGAGGAAACTGAGCCTGCTCAGTCTGCAGAAGCATCACCAATCCAAGAAGAGTCTGGGCTAGATGCTGATGAGAAAAATGGCACACAAGATATGGAAACCTCTTTGGTAACTGAGGTGGCTCCAGAAGAAGTCAACACAGAGAAAGGCTTATGTAATTTCGATCTGAACCTTGAAGTTTGTTCTGAAGACATGTACAGTAAGGGGAATCAAAATTCTACACCTCTCTCTATTGTTTCTGCTTCAAGGGTAGCAGCAAATCCTGGATTGCCTGTTGCTCCATTGCAATTTGAGTGCAATCTTGGATGGAAAGGTTCTGCTGCAACAATTGCTTTCCGTCCAGCATCGCCTCGCCACATTCATGATGGTGATAAAGGTAAGAAACCACAAGGATGTTTTGACATTGATCTGAATGTAGCTGAAAGTGAATACGACAGAGGAAACCTACCACCAGATAAACAGGGCCTCGTCCATTCCACTCTTCCTTCCTGGGGATCTTTTGCAGAAGCAAGTTCAATATCAGAACACCTTGACTTGGATCTTAATCGTGCAAGTGAAGATAGTGATTTTCCATTGCGGACCGAGGGACAGCTCTTTCCCCATGGGAATGACCATCATAGTCAATCTCATCCCTCGTCTTCATCATCAAATCAGCCTTCTTTAAGGAATTTTGATCTGAATGACCAGCCGGCCTTTCTCAATAATTCGTTGGATCATTCCTATTTTACCAAGTCACTCGATAATTCGAATGTAATATCAATTATGGGCACTAAGGTGGAGGTCAAGAAAAAAGATTTCATTCCTGAACCTCTTCCCTTGCCAGATGTAAGGACCCCAGAGCTTGCACTGGACATTAACTTGGGAATATCGGGTAGTGTTCCAGGAAGTGGATCCGTACTTTACAATGTTCCTACCGTTTACAGTTACAATGGCCATTCTCCTGGGCCTGCTACGGCTTTCACATCCACGATGTACGGGCCGGGTGGGCCCATTCCATACATGGATTCTAGAGGAGCACATGTTGTCCCTCATATCGTGGCCTCTGCTTCAGCTCTTCAGCCTGCTTTCTTAACCATGGCAGGATCAACTTCTTTAAATGGAGTTGGGCCTTCACGAAGTAGTTTTGATTTCATCTCTGGGTTGACGTTGGAGGGAGGAAGTCGGGAGCCTGCAGGCTTGAGACCGTTCTTCAGTTCAGGTCAGTCGGGCTCCAGTTCCCAACCCTCTATCATTTCAGTTGGCGAAAAACGCAAAGAACCTGAGACTGGGTGGGAGCATAAACCCCCCTTTAAACAGCATACACCACCATGGGAATAGAGGGTTTTCATTCTTATGGAATCTGATTAGGATCCATCAGAAAAGGCTGGTGATTTTGTTTTGTAGCCATAGTTAAAACAAGAACATTATGGTCAAATTGACTTAGTTAGGTTTGTGATTGTGCCATGATTGTTGAGATAAATTATCCAGAGAAAAGTGTAATCTCCTTCGCTACCTCAGGAAACTTGTATAATTTCTCATCCAGCTCATTATAAATTAGAGAGAAGCGTGGTTGTATACATCATGTGATCTTTCTTTTGTGTTCGCGAAAATTCTCTACCTTGAAAGTTTGAACACCTTAGTTTCGATGGTTTTAGAGCTTTGTTCAACTTACATTAAAATGTTTAACAAATTTATACATTTTGCAACTACACTCTTGCATTAGAAGTTAATATCATCTGTGCTGTGCTGTTTTAATGTTTTAGTGATACGATGCAAACTTGTATAGATTTAGTTTTATCAAGAAATCTATAGTTTTTGCAGATTTTCTACACCCGAATCTTGATCTCAGCAAAGTTAAACATCTGTTATTACATCTAAAGGCTATTAGAACACATTTGGTTGGACGTCTGTTTTTGTTTCTATTTCTGCTTCTTGTACAAGACAAGGAGATAGTGAATTACCTCAAAAATAAAAATCACTATTCCCCAAAGAAAATGTTTTTCTTGTTTTTGAGAAAAATATGGTCACATGATCGAAAGTTTGAAAAATATTTTTTATAAAAAAAATTGTCAATCAAACATCTTAAAAGTAGAAATTTCGATAGAAAAACGACATTTTTTTATGAAAAATAAAGTCAATTAAACATACTCTAAATGTATTGCTCTACTCCAATTAAGGAAACACATCAATTGAAAATCAATCTACCTTCATCCAAACAATTTGTGAAATTTTCCAAAAAATATAAGACTTAATAAATATTAAATCTATTAAAATATTTTCATAAAATATAGTAACCAATAAACATCAAATACTTGAACAAAGAAACAATTGTAACCTTTTAGTACATAGTTGTGTAATTTAATGTATTTTTCTCATTTTCAGTTTTATGAAGTCGTGTTTGTTGTATTTTATTTTAAAAATTTTTTTATGCATTTTATGCCATACTTTTAATAGGTGCATGGTTGCACGTGGCCACTTAGTTTATTTTTCATCTACTACGAGTTGAGCTCTTCGTATTACATTTTTTAGACTTGAATGTAACATTTGTTACACCAGATTATTGTTTTGTGACTATTTTGTACATGCATGTGATCCATGGGAAAACATTGTGTTATAATGTGTGACCATTTTGTACATACATGACATCTTTTAAGGTATTTGTGATTTTTGATAAACGAGCATTTACCTCAATTAAGGTATTTGAGATTGCATCCGAAATCGTCTCCTAAAATTGATGGTTATGATGGGATCGACTCAACGAAAATAGAGAAGATAGGAAAACGATTATAATTACGTTATTTGTTCCCGAGATTTGAATGGAAAGAAAATAACGACTTGCTTAATTTTAGGGTTTAATAAGGTTGGGGAAAATCTAACATTATATATAACCACACATTTCAGTCACAAATTATTAGCAATTTTTCTTTAAAAAATGTATTTAATTATGCCTAATCTATGCAAATTTTCTCAAAGTTTGTTATTTGTGAAACATAATCTTAAATTATAATGGTTACAATTTTTCCCCATATATTTATTTGAAGTATTGGCCCATTTAACAAATACTTTACGATTGTTTAATTTTTTGGATCAAGATTTTTTGTTAAATTTTTTTTATTATTTTGCTTTTTTTTAATTAGTTTGAAATTTGAACGTTAAGTCGTAAGACTTAAAGACTCTCTTGGCTATTCAAATAAAAAAAATAATAGTATTTTTTAAAGATGTTTGGTATAAATTATTTTATTTATTTAATTATTATAAAATAATATTAAAATAATTCTTATCTTTAGTTACAACTGGAAAGTAGGAG
>CAIGRB010082284.1:22859-40282 GCA_903798255.1 Fraxinus quadrangulata | reverse complement strand
TGAATACGAAGATATAGAAGAAAAAGTTTCAGAAGGTATTAATTTTGGATATATAACTAAGGAAAATCAACCTAAAGCCTTTAAAAATTATCAAAATACAGAGAATATTTAGAACAAATTGAAAGGTTAAAGAAATATCGTATAAATAATTAATGAACAAGGAGGAGAGAGGAGATATTGAAAGCCCAGGATTAGTTTTAAAAACTTATGATCCAAACGGGAGAATTGTAAGGTATAATCTTGAACAACATAACAACTAAAAGATAAAGGATATTTTTGCGAATATAGAAAGTAAGCGCAAAATAGTATTTTATCAAATAATATTATTTTAAGAAAAAATCAACTGATCAATCGTATATGAACACGAATATTCCCTGAATTTGACCCTGGATGTGTAGGATTGCCCTTGTGAAATTGCTACTTTGCACTTTTTCAACACAACCTTTTACTATCAGCAGAGTCTACAATTCCAAATGTGACCAGCCTAATACTGAACGCGTGTTGTGTCAACAGCAGCCTACATTCCACCGCCATTGATTTAGAACAACTTTATTGTTTTCGACACTTCATTATTTTAAAAATTATTGGTGGGGAACTGTGTTTTTTTCAAAACTATCCAACTTGATATAAAGAATGACGTAGTTTAGCATGGTTGATTGATTTATTTAAGACAGTACTGAAATCCAGCAATTCTGAGAAGTTTCAACATTTTCTTACACAAATTATTAACGATTGGAAAAAATGGTTGCCAGAGAATGATGCCGGGCTCCGGCAAGAAAAGCGCATTTCACGCCAAGAAAGGGCGAAAGGTTCGCCGGGGAAGACTCGAATCTAAACAACCGATGTTGGTGACTTTGCATGATGAACTTGGCTCATCTGAGTGTTGCGGCAGTGCGCCGACGGAGGAAACTGGTGGCTTCAGCAGGGAGGAAAAGTCGGAGGATCTGAGGTTCGGGCACATATCAATGATGGGGAGGAGCAGAGTAATGGAGGATGCAGTTTCGGTGGCGCCGCCTGGAAAGGTGGGAGGAGAGTATGCTTTTTTCGCGGTGTACGACGGCCACGGTGGTTCTAGGGCGGCGGAGATATGCAGTGAGAGGATGCATAAGTATCTTGACAGGCACGTAGAAAAGGCAAAAAAGTCACCGGAAAAAAAATTGAATTGGGAGAAAGTGATGGTGGGATGCTTCAGAAGTATGGATGAAGTAGTGAGGAAGGATAAGAGTGGGGATGATGAGGTGATGGAGGGTGCTTCGACGGTGTCGGGTACGATAGTAGGGTCGACGGCGCTGGTGGTCCTGGTGGGGCCGGAGGTGGTGGTCGCGAATTGTGGGGATTCTAGAGCGGTTATTTGCTCCAGTGGCGTTGCTGTGCCATTATCAAGTGATCATAAGGTGACGTGTCCTTTTTTTTTTTTTTGTCATAAAATATGTCAAAATTTTATAGTTTATAACAAGGTTTTGTTTGTCCATCTATGCCCTGTTTATAATAGGCATTAGGCTCGATTATGTTAAGAACGAAAAAAGTCACAATTTAGTCTAGTATATTGTCGCGTACAACCTAATACAATAATGTTAGAATTGCATAAACTCAACTCACCAGTTAATGCACACTTTCATGTTGGGTACCCTGGATATCGTGAACAAAATTTCAACTCGTTTTCCTTAATTAAGATGGTTCAATGCAACATACTAAACATAGTGTGTATATATCATAACTGTTAAAATTTGGGTGTGACCCGAAAATAGAAAAATTCTAATTGAAGTGCACGTCAAGAAGAATTCGGTTTAGAATGTTATTGGAGTTCTATGTCAAGTTGAAATTATATTTTGGAAGCTCACTGAGAGTTGAAAATTGGTATTGAACTTGATGAAGAGTTCAGGATGGAAAAAATAATTTGGGAACAAAGAAAATAATTCTAGACAGAACGTCGCGCCGAGACGCCTGTTTTAGATTTTTCGCGTTTTCTTTCCTTTTTCGTTTTGGACTCGATTTTTGGCATCTTGCTTCATCAACTCTATTAGGAGGGTTTGGACGTCTCCTACATATTCCCTATAAATATTAGGCTCTTCTATACAATTTTATAAGTATGAGAAAAGTGATTACTAGCTTTTATGATCAATTGTATATTTCTCAATTATTATTGGCGCAATAAAATCTTATAATTCATTTGCCATATTTTCTTGTCTTCTTTTATTCTTTTGCTTCTGATCAAATACTTCATTACTGTGTCATATAATTTCAACATCTCAATTAGGTGGTTAATTTCATAACAAGTGATATCATAGCGATTCTAATATCTTGTTTGTTTCATAGCAAGTAGTATCAGAGCTTAAGCTCAGTAGTTACGCAAGAGCGCAATGTTTGATTTGTTCGAGGTTTTTGTTCGTTATGGTTTCCATGAAGTATGACATTTCGCTTTTAGATCGGAGCACTAGATTTTCGCTATGACTGGTTAAGATGCGTGCAGTACTCGCACAGCTGGATTTGGATGATGCGTTGCTAGGATTGACAAAATCCCCGCAACTTAATCGCGGAGGAGAAATTACGGAAGGATAAGAAGGCAGTTTCTCACATTCATCTTCATCTATCGAATACCATTCTTCAGGACATTTTGAAGGAGGGTTCGGCAACTGCTTTATGGTTGAAGTTAAAACAATTGTGCATGACTAAAAGTCTGACAAGCAAATTGCATCTTAAGCATCGTTTATAATTGTCGAATAGCAGAAGGAGAATCATTGGAAGATCATCTGGCTGTATTTAAAGAGATCGTTGCTGATTTGAAAACTTTGGAAATAAAGTATAATGAAGAAGATTTGGCATTAATTCTATTGTGTTCGTTGTCCGCTTCGTTTTCTTCATTTAGACACATGATCTTGTATAGTCGTGATATTCTCACCATAGAGAAGGTGTATGATGCTTTATTTTCAAAAGAGAAGAAGCATTTGGTTTCAGAGGTCAGAGATGGAGAAGGCATTGTTGCTCATGGTGGTTCTGGAAGGGGTGGGTCGAAGTCTAAGTTTAGTAATCAGATTTGTAACTTGTGTAAGAAGAATATACACTTGAAGAAGGATTGTTGCAAATTGCAAAATAAAGAAAGGTTGGCTGCAAGTCGATATGGGAAGCAATCAGAGATTTCAGGTGAAGCAGACCTCGTAGAGAACTTGTAAGTAAGGAAGATCTCTTAGTTATTTCTGACATCGAGTCTAAACCAGATGAGGATTTTATTTTGGATTCAGCGTGTGTGTTTCATATGTATCCTAATAAGGACTTGTTTACTACATATAAAACCGTTTTAAGAGGTGTCGTGGTTATGAGAGAGAACACACCTTAACGGTTTGTTGGAATTGGTACGGTCAGATTGAAACTATTGGATGAGACCATTAGAACATGCAGCTAGGTTCGACATATTCCAGATTTGAAGAAGAATTTCATCTCATTGTCTATCCTTGATTCAAAGGGCTATGAGTTTTTTGGTAGATGTGGAGTTTTGAAGGTTTATAAGGGTGTCCGGTTGTATTGGAGGGATAGAAAATCTCAATTATACATTTTGTAGGGTTGTGTAGAATCTAGAAGAGTCAATCAATATAGGTTCAATACCGTGGTGGACATTCAATTTGGTACAATACTTTTAGGAGCTCGTAAAAGGTCGGATTTAAAGAATACTGCTCAGTTGAGTTCAGAAAATTTGGATAATACTGCTTTGCCACCCCGTCTGTGGTGCCATTGTATTTAATTGTTAGGGACGGACCCAATGGTAAAAGGTATGTAGATGCTGATTTTGTTGAGTATGCTTACAACGTAATATAATGTATACAATCTAACAAGGGACCTTCTTTAAAAACATTTGGGTTTGATTCTACGTTGAGGTGTGTTACAGCCCAATTTGGTGAATTTTAAAATTATTATGATTTTTTGAGAATCTGAGATAATTCTGCAGAATAGTGCTTGGATTCATTGGAAAATGTGGAGTATTTTGTGTTTGGTTGGAGAAATTAGTTTTGGTTATTGTTGAAGAGTCAGTTCATTCTTTGCAGACGGATTTTCTTCTCCAAGTAAAGAATATTTTGGAACTTTGTTCGTTGCAGTGAAATTCGTATCAACGTAGAGATTGTTAGAATTTGGATGTGAACGGAATTCTTTATTGAAGTAATTGAAGAATTCTAATTAAAGTGCACGTAAAAAAGAATTCAGTTTGGAATGCTATTGGAGTCCTATGTCAAGTTGAAGTTCTATTTTGGAAGCCCGTTGAAAGTTGGAAATTGGTATTGGACTTGAAGAAGAGTTCGGAATGGAGAAAACAATTTGGGAACAAAAATAATTCTAGGCAGGACGCCCGCGCTGGGGCGCCTGGAGGTGTGCGCCGCAGCGCCACCTGACCTGTTTCGGATTTTCCGTGTTCTCTCATTTTTCGTGTTAGACTCGATTTTTTGACATCTTATTTCATCAATAACTCTACTATGAGGATTTGGACGTCCCCTACATATTCTCTATAAATATTAGACTCTTCTATACAATTTAATAAGTATGAGAAAAGTGATTACTAATTTTTACGATTTGTATATTTCTCCATTATTATTGGTACAATAAAATCTCCTAATTCCTTTGTCATATTTTATTCTTTTACTTGTGATCAAATATTTCATTATTGTACCATATAATTTCAACATCCCAATCCGATGGTTGGTTTCAAAACAAGTGTATGAGATCGATTCTGGTATCTTGTTTGTTTCATAACAATAAATTTCCAGATACCATATTGCAATGTGCTTGTAAGCCACTTCTCTTGATATGTTATTACATAATTACATGTTTGGTATAATCTTAGAATGCACTCATATGTAAAATAGACAAGAAACTTGCATTCAAGAATTTAATTAACTTTATCAATATGCCACGAGGGTGTTTACGCTAGACTAGATATGAATGCAAGTTTCTGTTTTTTTAATCTCGTCCCATCTTGTCTAATGATCGAGTTTTGCTTTGCTGATATAACTATATATACTTGTGTAGTATGTATAACCTCAATATTATTCATCATCGCATGCCCTTTGTCTTTGACCTCAAACACAGCCTGATAGACCTGATGAGAAGGAGAGGGTTGAAGCTGCAGGGGGAAATATCATAAATTGGAACGATTGGCGAGTCGAAGGAGTGCTTGCTACTTCAAGATGCTTAGGTTACATTTATGCTTCTTTTTTGGCAAACTAATTAACTTCTCAAATCATATAATTGATTGCAAGTTAATTTTAGTTAACCTGTTTGCTTTATGTTGATCCCTAGTTAACCTAATTTTTCGGCCTTAGCCCCTGTTTGACAACCATTAAAATAATAAAAAAAAAATTTCAAACTAATTTACAATCACATTCTTACAATAAAATATTCTACACGTCAACCCAAAATTTTTTTCTATTTTTTTACTACACATTCTTTAAAAAATTTACTATTTTCTTGAATAATACGTTAGCCTGCTTCATGTTCTTCAAACTATTTTACTGACAGGTAACCACCGTCTGAAGCCCTATGTAATCCCGGATCCGGAGGTCAGTATGTACAAGAGAAAAGAGTCGGACGACTTCCTTATAGTGGCAACAGACGGTCTGTGGAATGTAGTCTCTAACGATATTGCGTGTGACATTGTAAGAAGATGCCTTCATGACCAAACTTCAAGGCCACTTCAGGGAGGAAGTGGTGCGGACGTGGCAGCATCAATGCTAGCTGAGTTGGCCATTGCTAAGGGAAGCAAAGACAATATCAGTATTATAGTCGTCCAGCTTGACTGAATCGACCAGGCCGTGTCTACTTTTGTGTTTTTTGGTTTCTTTTCAGGTTTGGAGTCGTATTGCATGTGAGTGTTAGAGGTCAAATGTATAGGTGATACTTCTACTTAAACTATATATTTCACTTAAAAGAGGTTTCTTGGTGCAATATAGGTTTCGAGGTGTCGGCCAACCGTACAGGAATCAGTTAGAGATTTCTTGTTTGTGGTGCTTATAGTTTGTCGATGTTTGAGATCTTGATGTTTATGCAGGCTCTGATCTCTCTGACTTGTAGAATCATGCAATGCAAACTATGAAACTAATGATACAAGCTTAAAAATGCATTTGGAGTTGTTTTCTGGATGCCGGTTCGCCTAGGTTCTGACAATTGTAGACTACAGTCATAACGCGAAAAATATAGAGACTACAGAGTCTGAGATATCTGTAGCAGACACTGAATTGGCCGAGCCTAGAAGAGTTACTGCTCAGTGCTCACTGCTCCTAGATGAAACCATTAATGGATTGAAGATGTGTTTCTTTGAGGAGAGGCATGATTTTGTTTCATTTGGAGTGAGATTTAGCGTGAAAAGCTTTAATGCTATTGTACATTTCTTGAAATGTGTGTCTGATTAAGTTTCCAACTAAAGTTATTTGTCTTCCATAGTAAAAAGTTAAATACAAAAAACGTTAAGCATGTAGGACATGTTCGGTAAGGTACACTAAACTTGTTCTTTGACCTCTTATCTCCAATCCTCGACTAAACTTCCCGAGGAATCTGTCTTTAACCTATTGTATCTATATTGGTTAAGCTTCATCTCAAACCATGGAGGCATTTTGATAAATGGGATGCATGCTTGAAGGAAGGTCTTCAACTACAAAAGCTAGAAGACTACGACTATAAGATAAATGGGAAGCAATACAAGTTACTCAATTCCGAAACACGAGAACAACCAAAATAATTATATTAAAAGAGAGTGCAAATTTTCACTCTAATGTGGAGGGAAACACTAAGAGAACGTAAATTTTCAGTACAGAACATTACAAATGCCACCAAATAACGCAAGTTTTGCATAACTTATATCCATATTGCAAAAGAGAAATGTTGTAAAGTTTACAACATCACAACACAAAAGGAGGGAATGCAAGGAAAGAAAAAGACTTCTAAATTCTGCAGAGAAGTTTTATCTTCTTACTTCTCATTCTCATTTTCTGTGTCTCAATCTATCTGTTTCTAATGAAGTGGAGAAGAAAGAGGATGAGCACCCCTTTTATATTGTCTCTTCACTCCTTTCTTCATCCAATATTCGACCTTCTGTATCACAAATTAACTGGCAATTGAAACTTATGCCAAGTTAAAAAAAAAAAAACAATACTCAAGATTAGATCTTGTATAACTTCACAATTGTTGCGCTACGAATTCATAGAAGCTGAGTGAACTTCTTTATGTTGCATGGCTTGTTTTCCTTATCTTAGACGAGAGTGTAGCTTGAGACCGAGACCTCTGCTGGAGAAGCAGAGTGAACATAAACGAACTCGATGCTTTTTCCTGCAGGCAACGAGTCGATCCATGCTGGAAATGTGTAAGAATCACTGGACTTTGTGAGACCCCAGATAGGACCATAGAGCTTTGAAATCGAAAGCTGCAAATTTTTCAAGGTCTTGATAGATTTGTTGGTTACTATGGTGGAGTATCTGTAGTAAGTTTTTCCTTTCGAAACCCATGAAGTTGTCTCCTTTTGTGCAATATCAATAGGACTGGCAGATGAAGCTGCAAAACAGGTATTTTTCACATTAGATAGATGTATCCTCGCAAAAAGAGATGTCGATCCAACAATATGTACCCAAAGTGTACTCCGTTAGGAATTATGCCCTAATCCCTAATCGAGAGAGCAATAAATAGAATGAAAATCAAAGCAACCAAACCAAATGGATTCACAGTGGTTCTAAGAGCTACGTCCACTTGCTAGTTGCTGCGGCAGGTTTTCACTATAATGGAGAAGTGTGCAAGGTTCTCCTCACGCCTCTCACACCCAAAACTGACCCCCATACCCTTTATTAACAAAAATTTCTTTCATATCCAAATTATGTAATAGGAATATTATTATTAGGTCAATCCAGTTCCCCACTGTCTTATATTCCAATCCAACGAATGAAAGTTTAAATGAACCACCTTCATGAAGCAGCAGAATGTTACCTGGTGCTGGAGTTACTTCAGGTTTTGGGGCTCCTTTTGGCTGAGTATTAACCGGTTTAAGTGCAGGAAGTTCCACTGAAATAGTCAATGCAAATTATTCAAATCTTGTGAGCAAACACTAGATAAAACTTCAAATTTGCAAGAACCGAAGTCATTGAACTAAACAACATGCCTGGAAGGAGCTGGTTGTATCCGTCGTGACCACTATGTAGCCTTGCCAATAAGCCCAGAAGTGGGGCATTGTTGTAGGTAGCAGGCTCAGTTTGCTCGTAGTTGTCTCTTTGATCAGCAAAGTTGTCATAAGCATCAGGTCCTCCAACAAGTGCACCAGTAAGTAGATTTGGGTCGCTTCCCTTCCTGCTGAACCAAGTGGCGTAACCTCCCCGGCAACTAACAAATGAAGGGTCTCTCTTAAACGAGACAATTGAGGAACCTCTATGGTGAACTTGTTGTGGGTAGTTGTTTCCATATCCCACCATGTAACTTGTGGCTCTTGGATTGTCTCCAAGAATGTAATCAACCTTACATGATCAAAGAACAAGAATTAGATTATTTCCCCTTAATTCAATTTCATGATTATTCGTCATACTCAATGGAAAATTTGCCTAGGGGATAAATGAAAAGTATAATTAGGCTCTACACACGCGGACAACCAAGTTCAACACCGGAAGGCAAAATTTCTCACAATAAGGTGGTACGAGCTAGGTTGTTGACAGGTGTCTTGTGTTCAATCATAGAGACTAATACGAATAGAATAGTCAATTTTGAGGACAAAGGCTTTATCAAGGGAGAGAACCTTGATGTTTGCAATCTATTGCCTGAACTATACTCCTTCCAAGGTGGGGAGAGAGATTTCTTGGTTGTGCACAGTGCACCTCATTTGTGAAGAGGATCAAAATCAACAAAGGCATTTTTCGGGTTTTGTCCCATATATACTTAGGTGCTCTATATTAAAGAGTTACTCGTATTCAGAAGAGAGTTGCACCTGAGATCTAGCAAAAGCGAGAAGTTCAGAGGGTGGAACATAGCCAGAAGCACACTTCAGGGACTTGCCGGCAGAGGATAGATAATCAGAGTAGACAGTAAGAAGGAACGAAGCACTTGTTACAAACTGCATGTTGTTCCACCTCTGACGGAAAATGAGTCCTCCTGGAGTCTTTTGAACGTTGGCGGAGCCCTTTCCAAGGCAGGAGCACATGAAGTGCTCTGCTTTTTGCTGGTACTCTTCAAACACTGGTGTGTAATGTCCACCTTTTCCTTGCATTAGGAACTGCAAGAAGATGATATTGGGATTAGTTACTAGAGAACCATATTATATAGATAATAGACCATTGCACCGTCATAGTGAACCCATTAACGGATATTTTAGTTTCGTGTTGTTAAACCAACTCGTCTAAAAGGTGATAGACTCGAATTTATTATATTTGACTACTCTGATACTTGCTTTTGTTTAGTGAAAAACGTATGTTTGAAAATTATGTTTTGACAAAATAAGTAATTTTAAATGTAAATTTGCCAAATACGAGTATATTTGGAATAAATTTACCTTGGCAACTAATGTCTGAACACCAGCATACTTCACATCCCAACCAAACTCAGTCATTGCCCAACCAGTTCCTCCCAGTGCATCACCATTGTTCCCTAGGTAGTTCAAGTAGTGCTCATTGTTTGATGCCTTGTACAACCACGCAGCTGCCCACAGCAATTCATCCTATGCCCGGAAATGAATAAATAATTAAAATTAGGAACAAAATTTTAATGATAAATGAAATTATGTATATATAATTAGTAAATTTTCAATATTGTTCTGCGATGTAATGGTATAGTAGCAAGTCGGTCACCAACCTCCAAAAACATGTCTAAATCTCTGAGGTGTCTCTTCATGTCCAATTTTATAAAGATTTTGCTTTTTAACTTGTGTCGAGCATAAACTTGAAGTGAAGCATGTTTTCACGAGGGTCACAAAATAATTTGACGAAAATTTGCAGCTTCCCTCGTTACATATTAAACTCAACTTACTCACATTAAGAGCCTGTTTGATTCTAATTAATTGGGAAAAAATGAGTTTTGAATAGTATTTTTAAAAAAATGTGATTAAAAGTATGAAAATATTTTTAGTATGCGTGTGAATATGTGATTGAAATAAATCTTAAAATAAATTAATAGCGGTCAAACAGGCACTAAAGGTCGTGGACGGATCATTTATTCAACTTTTTCCGCATGTTTGGGAAACAAATCAATTTTTTAATTAATTTTTAGTTGGAAGGAGTGGAATCACATACAGCATATCCACTGACAGATCGGTAGTACTTCTGTGCCAATGTAATGCTACTGTCATATTTGCCCCTGTATTTGTCCGCAAAATCAAAAAGCTGAAACAAAAAAAAATCACTTGTTAGAGCGCAAGGTAAAAATGAAAATAGCTAAAATTGAAGGACAAAATAGGAATGTAAATAACAATTTATAATTTTTGTAATGTAAAATTATAAAAATCAGATTTTTAGTAGATTTTGATAAAAGTTAATGGAATGTGACGATGAAAAGTTACGAGTCTATGAAATACGTTGTTAAAATTAATTGTTAATAGATTTTAATGAGATTTTTTAAGGGCTTTGAAATTCAGGAGTTGCCTGAGGTAGCCAAATTGCGCCTTTTTTTCTTTTTAACATTCCGGTGATAGAGATTTGCTAATAAGGGATGTTGTAGCAAAATGCTATTCTGCGCCGACAACCTCCTCCCTGACAAAAAATAAGTACTGTGACTATTTCGCTAATCTACGCATCCACAAACCGGTTGCAAGTATGCGCCAACCATGGAACACACTGCCACAAAGTAAAACCCCAGCGAAGAACACCAATAGAAAAAGATTATAACTAATTCTTTTTGAATATTAATCAGCGAATCCACCTTACAAAAATATAGCGAGTGATCAATTAACCAACCTGGTAGGCATGTTCGAGTAGCTCTTTAGCATAGGACGGGTTGTAGCGATGGAAGACGATGGATGCAGCTGCCATGGCTGCGGCGGTTTCACTGGCAAGGTCGGATCCCGGGTTGCTCGGGTCAATTTTATACGCGGCCCGAGAGGTGGTCATGTCCTCCGGCCTTTGCCAGCAGTAATGGTCTGTGTTTCCATCTCCAACCTCTCCATAAAGAACATTAGGCTCCGGGTGGGCTTTGATTAGATAATCAGTGCCCCATTTAATAGCATCCAATGCATTGCTAAGTTCTCCACTAGCAGCCATTTGTTTTCCATACTCTATTATGCTCCAAGACATCATTGTAATAGTGAATGCCATTGGTAGCCCAAATTTCACATTGTCCCCTGCATCATAGTATCCACCTACAAGATCCACCTGCGTAAATTTATAACGACTATTTTTAAGTCCATGTATAAGCATTAATCAGGATGAACACGAGTACAAACGATAGACATTGCAGTAATATACTTTAACTGAAAAGCAAATTTGCAGTAAAAACATACCCCATTGATTTTTCCATCACTGAGTCCAGAATTACCACGCCATTCGATTCTTTGATTACTGGGCAAGTAACCAGATCTCTGAGCTTCAAAGAAGAGAATGCTCTTAGTAAGAGCTTCGCCATAGTCATGGCCGCCCAATGCCAAAGGAAGAATCCCAATTAGTACTAAAAACAGAGGCGCAATCGAAAAACAGAGTCCCATTGATTTCTCCATTAATTTCCAACCGAAATAATGAAAAAACACAAAAGGGTTTATGATATTAACAAAATGCTGGTGTTTTGGTCTAGTTTATCAGCTAAAAATTCTGATAAACGAAAACAGAAACAGAATGTGACCTAATGAAAAATAGAAAGAGAGAGAGAGAGAGAGAATGGGAATTGGGAGAAGAAGAGCATAAGGCAGTATATATTGAGGGAGGAGGGAAGGAAGGTCTGAATTATTATACAGAAAATGGGTAGATTAATAAATGCACTTTATTTTCTGTATTTTCTAAAAGGGAAAATAGTATTATTAGTCCCCAGTTATTGACTTCATTGTAACTTGATCCTCAGCTTATTTTTTCTTTCAGTATTGTCCTTACTTTTTCTAGTTCATTCGTATCGTCATTTTTCATTCGGAGAAGAGACTTTGTTCACTTTGTCTTTAAAAACTAAAGAAAATGATCAACATTTCACCAATGTCTCAATCCAAGTCGCAAACTCATGCCATCATTTTCTTTTTCTTTCTCTACCTTCAACATGATCGAGAACAAAGTCACACAATAGACCTTGAAAAGAGGAAGTGGCCTCAACAGACCTTGTAAAATAGTTTTTTTTTTTTTTTTCCTTTTTAACTAGTGTTAAGGAATGGATTGTTTTCAATATGTATATCCAATTCAAGAACGTACTTAATCGATAAACAAACGTAAGGATAGAAATATCTCCTCCCATTTTATTAACATTTTCATTAAAATTTTATGTTTACGATTTTGCTCCTCCTAAAGGAACAAGATCCGTTTGTTTGAAATCATGACGCTTCAAAACTAAAATATTGAAGACATTATTGTCTCAAAAAAAAAGCCGGGAACCAAATTATATCAAAGTATGTAGATTGTGGACTTATTCCCAATTTCCCTTTGAAAAAAATAGTATGGGGGAGGGGGCATAGGCATGTGCTTTTGTTTGGACGCTTTTCCTAGGAAGGGTCGGCGCTGAATCTTTATTTTATTTGGCTATAAATCAAATTACTGCTTCAGACCAGTCAGAGTAAAACATTAATATTAATTAAGTTACGTTATTTAAAGTAATATGATGAAGACAGCATTGCAAGATTAACTGATCCTTCTTACTTGATACTGGATGGTTACCAAACTGAGTAAGAAGAAATTGAGTCGTTAGGTCAAGTCAAAAATTTTACATAGAAATGTCTCTTGCGTGTCCCCATTGTGATATTGTCTTTGTCATATTAAATTATTTTTAAAGTTAATAATTTTATACCAGAAATATTAGGCTTGATCATTGTCTAAAATTTCTATTAAAAAGTATATTGAAAAGGCACGTACGAGTCATAGACCTAGGTCGCAAGATCCATCTTTAAACCTCGAGTTCAACTAAATAAATGCAATAAAAATTTATTAGCAGTCGTGTTCAGTCCAATAATAACTCAACTTATTTTCTTCACATAGCTAGTTAAATTCGATAAAATTGGATAAACATACAAAAGAAAGGGTGGAGAAATTTGAGGAATCATACGCCTATTCCAGTTGAATTGAATAGGACCCGATCCATAATTTTGCTTTCTATTTTTCCTTTAAAATAATATATTTACCATTTTGCCCTCAAATTTTTTTTGAAAATTTTGTCATTTTTGTCTAGCTCTATTGAATTCAAATAGGACGTGATAAACTTGGAAAAACCTATGTGATGATACTTGTTAGTTGTCCTTTCCACTTCGATAACAATTTAAGTCATCGCCTTTACACCACTATTTGTATAGAACTAGACAAAATAAATAAATAAAACAAAAATCGCAAGTGATTGAGTTTTTTAATAATCATGCTTAAATGAGAATGCGTGTTGGTGATCGTGTTAAGAAAGTGCACGTGTGCAATGTGCTCCCAAAATTGGCCCTATATAGTGTTATAGAACTTCGACTTTGTTAGTGAGTGCCTCATACCAAATGATGATATGTGGCTGACTATTGGCTGTTGGATTTGGCTTTTGAATTCTTCAGTAGAATAAAGCATTCCATGAGCTTTGTTGGTTCATTCACTTTGTTATATTTGGCATCTGATTTTATGAAAAACAACTCTTATTTTTAGGGCTTTTCATCTCTCTTTCGAAAATCTCATTCGAGATACTCAAATCTTCTATTCTCTATTTGATTTTTGATTTGATTCTTGGTTAAATCAATGGAGGAAATGTTGTTCCTTGTGTTGTAATATTTAGAGAAGGGTTAGATGTTGTTTGTTGTGTTCTCGGTAAATAGTAACTCGAATAATTTAAATTTTTTTGAAAGATAAATCTTTTCTACCTTGATCTTCGTATCTCTTGAACATTTTTGTAACATTGATTGATGTTTTGGGCCGTTATAGTCAAACAAGTGTTATCCTCTTTTGAAGATGCTAAACAGGGAATTATGTTCTAGTTTAAAATTTCGCACTTTAAGTTTTCTATAACCAATCGAGTGTTCGTTTATTTCTGAGCATTTCAGTGGTATTAAATCTTGTATCTATGAAATGCAAGTCCTCTAAAAAATTGTAGATACGTAGAAGATCTGAAGCATTGTGGACTGATCTTTGTGAAAAATCAAAAGAAATCGAGTTTTGAAAAGCTATTTTTGAGATTAAGAAATTATTTTTGAGAAAACTAAATAAAAGTAACTTCTCGTAAAGTTTTTCTACAAAAAGTAGAAGCCCGTGAAATTGACATAAATTTAATTCAAATGAATTCTTCTTTCTCAACTTTTAATTGCAACATACTAAAAATTAAATAAATGGTCATAATTTGTTTTAACCACGTGAGAATCACCTAATATATTTTCTCTAAGATTATTTTTGAAATATGATTATCAAGAAAAACAACCCGACCCACCTGATCTTCAGTTTGCACGATTCGACAACCCGACAAATAACACCAACCATTATTAATTCTCTCTGGCATCAACATTTTATAATGACCACCGACACCAAACAGTAAACCTCTTTTTTTTTTTAATTAATTGCACAGCCGGTCCAATTCAAAACGGACAATGGAATTGTAATTATCTTTCTAAAGCATGCCTAGTCTAAGAGTAACTAAATTAAGAGAAAAATAATTATATTCACAATACAGCACTACACATTAATAACCCAAATGCTCATTAATGTAAAAAAATTATTAGCTCCAATTTTGAGTCAGGACATCTCAATATAAAATATGCAAATCTATGTATTTTCTCGAGTTAATAACCCAAATGCTCATTGAACTTTACAAAAAGTTTTTACAGAATTATTGAACTTTAAAAATCACCAAAGTCATCACTAAACTTTGCAAAAGATTTACTCGGGGTCACTGAACTTTAAAAATCATTCAATTTATCGCTAAACTTAGCAAAAAATTTCCACAGGGTCACTGAACTTTGCAAAATGTTTCTCATGTGATCACTGAATCAGTGATCCCTCTGGAAAACTTTTTGTAAAGTTTAGTAATGAATGAAATGATTTTTAAAATTCAATGACCCGTGAAAACTTTTTGCAAAGTTCAGTGACCACGTGAAAGGCTATTTGTAAATCAACGCTTGGCTGGCCTAGGATAATAAACAGTCTTTCCATTTGCTCTTTAGGAACTAGATAGTTCAATTTTGACTGTATATTTTAAGCATGTTTGGTAAAGATTTTTCAAACTTATAAATTATCCTAAGATCCTTAACTCTTATCTACTTCTTAATATTGCTTATAAGCATTCAACAGCTTAGCCAAACAAGCCGTTTATTTGCCTGAGTTACACAAGCCTTTATGACCGAAAGTATTTTGACCGTTCTAATCGAAATGAGATAATATTTTCTAAAAAGTTAAAAGCTACAAAAGTGGCCAAAGAAAGCCAAGAGATTGGCTAACAAGTGGTCCCTCCTAAGAAACAAATTATTCTCAAATCTCAACCGCGATCAACGGCCTAATTCCGGAAAAGAAATGAACACTCTATTTTGCTTTAACACTTTTTAGAAAGTAAAAATATAATTTAAATTATTACTATGAGCCTATATAACATAATGATATCATACATATATAAATAAACTCGTCCATTCATCGTCCAAAAAAATAACTTCTCACTTGAAAATTGAACGGACGTCGACAGTAAATCATGGTACATTTGTTTCAAGTTATCTAGAGGTTCTAAACATAATTCTACTACAACTAGAGGCTCAAGTATATTATAGTTCGTGTCCCGTGATTTGCAGGTACAATTTTTATTATATAGTGTAAATCAAGTCAAATAGGACTTATGAGCTAATATAATTTTTTTCAATAAATTTGCATATGGATTCTTTTTAGGAAATAGTCATTCTTGTCTTGCTCATGCGAGTCAATAAGGTTGCACTCAGCACAATATAGTAAGAGTTGGTTTGGGTTGAATTTGGATGTACTGAGCCCCTGTTTGATGCACATTAAAATGAAAAGATTGCATTTTTTTCGGTGATGTGATGGTGAATATGTGATTAAAAAAGAATGAAAAATTATTGATGCAATGAAAAATATTACTTTATTGAAGAATATATGATTAAAAATGAGTAAAATAATGAGAATGAAAATTATAATGTAGATCAAACAGGGGTAAAATTGTTCAAACTCGATAAATTTTACACTTCTACTTGCGATCACGTAACATTTCTTATTCGAATAATTATGGAATTGGCTAAAAAGCCAAAAGCAAGAGTGTCCGGGTCGAGAAGTGAGTCCCTCTTGGAGACACTTTCTCCTCAAATTTCAACCGCAATCAACGGCCAAATGCGGAAAAAGAAATCAATTCTATTACACTTTTTGAAAAGCTGAAAATAGAATTTAAATTAATCAGAAATATTATTTTTTCTTGGAGAAAGTGTGAAACAGGGATACGTTAACAAGTCACACGTAAGTCAAATAGACAAGTCTCCGTGATTACCGGCTGGCACCGGTTTTTTTTACGGCCACGGCAATGATTCCCACTAGGAGCTGAGTATTTTTATTTTTTTTTGTCTCCACCAACCTGTCCAGCCAGTGTTTAGCACAAAGGATCGGCACGTGTAAGTTCAAAACCCTTGTAATTTCAGTACCCATCCCGTTGTGAAGAATGACCTCATTGAGAGGTACTACGTCGAAGGTTTTTATACGACACGTAATCATGAACGTGCGCGTGTTTGGTCTACAACTACGTACAAGAAATTAAGAAAGAGGCAATTGGAATAAATGTGATAAAAAAATCTTCAAAAGTCATTTTTAATCTAACAAGACTTGTTCGGATCAATTTATAAATTTTCAAACTTCATTTCACACATAATTTGATAGACAAATACATTCAATTTATAAATCTTTCTTAATCATATGAAAAATCGCCTTCACATTTATTCACTAGACTTGTATTTACAACGTGAAAATTTGATACAATTATATCTTGTTAGACGTACAATCCCTTTTTTTTCTTTTCGTTTTAACCCTTAACATCATAGAACCTAAGAGAAATTCTTACGGTCCCCAAACATTACAACTTGTTGTACTTGGGTCCCCATTCGTTTTTGTGTCATTTTAGGTCCTAAAATGTCTATTTTGGTGTACGCAAGGACAAATGGATGGGTATTGTTCATTTTTTCGTCAAATAGTCACTTGAAAGAATTGGAATAGAGGTTATGGGTAGATAGAAGTAGACCATTGAAAGAATAGAATAATGATTATTTGATGGATACTTGAACAACAAAGACAATTTGGAAACTTGAATGCGACAAAAAAATGAATAGAATAATGTTCTGAGAATGTAAATGAGAGTATTCCTATAAA
>CAIGRB010082273.1:72590-84197 GCA_903798255.1 Fraxinus quadrangulata | reverse complement strand
TTATTAATTAAATATATTAAGGTCACAATTCCATATAATTTGGTTACAAATTCCATATAATTGATCATATATTATTAATTGGTCACAAATAACATTTTTCATATATCACAAATTATTTTACGGTAACAATTCAAAAGTTTTATAGATCAGAATTTATTCATTGGTCTCAAATCAAAAATTTATACGTCACAATTTATTCATGAGTCACAAATCTATCAAATTAATAATCACATCAAAAATAAAAAAACTTATAAGTCGCAACTTATTTTATGGTCACAAAATATTAAATTGATTGATCACAAATTATATTTAGGTCACAATTTATCGAATTATTGATCGCAAAATAATAAATTTTTGGGTCACGTGGTATTTATTGGTTACAATTTATCTATTTCATTGATCACATATAATTTATTGGTCACACACCAACCAATTTATTGGTTACAATCAACCAAATCATTCTTGACCACCACCAACGCTTGTGACCACCACCACACCGTTACAACAATCCAAACCATCGTCGTCAGAACCACCAACACTACCTCTCGACAACAAAACCATAGTCTTGAATATCGTAGCCAACATCACCATCAATACCCCTACCCACCCACAACCATCGTACCACCACCACCACCAGCAAATCCTCCACCACCTATAGCACCACCATCACAACTTGTACCACCACCGTAACCCACCTCCGCACCAACATCACCGCAGCGCCAGTAGCCAGCCAGAGGTGTCCCCTACTAAGGTCCCTAGAGCCCCTACCACCACCACCTCCACTGTCGACGCCATCGCCTGATCGGCCACCACTGTCGTACCTCCACCTACACAACTGACAAAAACTCCCAACAACACCAAAACCACCCCAAACCTCCATAAGTAGCATCATCACCAACAACACTACCACCACACCCCAAGTAGATTCATCACACCCGCAGCACCTCACCATCACTATAGTGGCGGCATGAAAACCATCGCAAATCAGATCTAATAACCAAAACCAAAACCACCTTACCGTTGTCGGTAGATCCCCAACCACCTATAGCACCAACCACCTATAGCACCACCAAAATGCAGCAGCGGCAAGGGCGAAGTTGCTCTGCGACTGAGTCATCACGGTGCTGCCGTAGCGGTAAGTGCTATAACATTGAGCAGCGGTCACTGTGTTGTAGTGGCAATACAGTCTTCGTCGCAGTGTCGTTCCGCAATGGCGTCATGGCAACAGCGACGATGGTCCCCTTCCTATGTTCGTGATAGAGAGGCAATGCCGATCTCTCTTCCTATAGACAGAGAAATGAGAGAATGGGAGAAAAAATGATTTAGGGTTAGGGAATGGGGATGGAGATGGAGATTTTGTATAATTAATATTTAATATTTAAAAATAAAATATCTAAATTTTGAAAAGTGAAACTCAATATCTGAAATTTGAAATTGAATTTTGAAAACTCTTGTGTTGTGTAATTTCCACTTATAAAATTCTTTATTTTGTTGGTCGAATTTTAATTATAATATTTGAACATGCGATATCGTGACAAGAGTCTTGCAACCATTATACCTACCTATTTCTTGTTAAAGTAACTTTCAATTTGATAATTTTCTTTCTCTTTTTCCATTCTCTCATTTCAGGCGGTACTTAAAATCTCATAGCGCAATTAATTATTTTTTGAGAAAATTGTGCGTTATACATGTTTAAATTGATATTTAGATAATATATGTTAGAATGGAATTTGTTTGGGATTTTACGAGGACATACTGGTTTATCTAAATGAAAAATAGGTCGAGATATCAGGATTGGATTATTAAAACATTACACATTGAGTCCTTGTTTGGTAGGAATTAAAAAAAGAATTTCATTAAAGGCAAAGTCAACAATTAATTTTAACCACATATTTTATAAGATCCATAACTTTTTAACTACACATTTCATCAACTTTTATCAAAATATGCTAAAAATCAGATTTTAATCCCCACCAAACAGGGTCTGAATACATAAACATTACTCTTTTAATTTAAAAAACTCGATTCTTTATTTAAAATTGCTTATTTCAAAAGAGAGATCAAATTGTGAACTTTTTCCACGTTATTACTTAGACACGGAATTATTCCGAAAGAAATGTCCTTCTTTTCTTTCTTTTTGGCATAAATCGCTTGCATGAGCATTGTGTCGTGCAATATAAAACAAACAATGTGTCGCTCCTTTTTTGCCTGATGGCCGCCATGCGACCGCAAGCCACAATGGCCTATGCGGTTGCATAGGCCAATAATGTGGAGCCAAATGTGGTTTTTCTTCCTCTTTCCAATTCATTCGTCCATGGTTTCTTCTCTTGATTTTTGAACAATAATTCTAACAATAAATTGCATTGATTACCGTTGATCAGCAATGAGTATTGGTACTTAGGGTTAGGCTGGTTGTATAACTTTTGTTCACAATGCTTCCAGCAACGGAGTCAAAGTGCTAGTTGCCATTGAGTGCATTTAAGGCAATTCAATACTTCAACGACTTCAAATGCTATGCGTCCGATATTAAAATTCTGTCAGTTGTAATAGCACTCAAAAGAATGTGGACAATCATCTGGGAACTTACATTTACTTAAAGATTACAAACAACAGTTGCTGGATAATGAGTTCTATAAGAAACTGGCAAGAGTTTTCAGGTGAGCATTTCACGTTTGCATTAACTATCGATTGTATAGAACCTCAGATTTTGCTTAAAGATTTCCAAATGCCAAAAATACCTTTGGCATTTTCTTTGCAGCATTTCCAGTGGTCGTGCAGGAAAACCGGAAGTAAAATGGACTGAGGTCTTATTTCTGCTTTGTTTTTTTTTTTGGTTGATAACTACTCTCATCACAACTTTTGCTTGGATCGTTATAGTACTCACGTCAATCTTCTGGTATATTAGGTTCAGATATGGTTTAAAAACAGGCAACAAAACTGCCTCACTAAAGAGACTTCATCTGATGCAACCAAGAAGTCACCTGCTTTTCAGATGCTTGTACGTTTAATAAAGTTAGTGGAAATTCTCTGGCACGTACTACAGTTTCTCTTCAGCTTTTAGTTTCTACTAATAACTGGTTGTAACGATTACAAGTGGACTCTCTGCTTGCAATAGGCCCAACTGATTCATGGTGAATGAATGTAAAGTCTTGGGAATAAAAGGCTGAGGAAGTTACCTTCCTGTCTCACCTCTGTTCTTCATTTTTCTTTCCTGCTGGTTTTATTTTCTGCTGTGTTGATTTCTGTTTCTGCTGGTTTCTGCTGTCTTGTATCTGTTTGCTTCTACATCAATTCTTTCTGCTTGTGCAAATGAACTCCCTGAAATTCTACATCAACACGTTCCTTTTGAATTTTGTCTTTGAATGTGGGTATCAGGGGAAGTTATGGTGTGAGAACTTTGACTTTTTTTAAATGAAGCTTGGTTTATTTCTTGTACATCCTGGAATGGATAGTGTAGAAATAAATGTTAGATAAAGAATAATCATGGTCACCTTTTGATATATTTCTGTCTTTGGAATTCATGATTGTTAACAGTTTGAAAGAGAAAGAAATACGATGGTAGGAATTAGAATCTCGTTTCTCCGTTTCTCCGTCTTAGTAATAGAGTATGTTTTGATGATAGTACATGCATGGAGCTGAACTATTTAAGAGAACAGGATGAAGAAAGAGTGAAAAGATTTATGTGTTACTTGTATTCCTGCGTTGGATTCTTGAAATCGAATCAAGTGAGAATTTGAAATGTGTGAAGGCGTAAAATCAGGAGTTGGAATGTCGTGGCCAAGATCTCTTTGATTTCAGTTTCTGAAAAAACTTTTGTTCTCTTTACTTCTCCTTATTTTGTGTATGAGTGATAAATTGATATAGTTCTTAGTAGATTTTTTGGTCGCAAATTGCTTATTGAACGCTACTTAATTTCCTCCTACACGAACTCTTCAGTTTCACAGTAGGGAGACCATTGTTGAAGTTTTCCTGTGAAATTTGAGATAAATCAGCGAAAAAATGGAATCTGGCCTCTCCAGTTCCTTTTTGTTTTTTAGTGGAAGAGCTTTAGTCATTTCTCGTGCTTTGTTCTTGTCTATTTCAATACCTCGGCACTCAGTTTTAATCTAAGAACAGCGAAATGGAAGCAAATGGCATCCTGCATTAGTGATTTAATATAGATCTATCCTTAACAAAAGAAAGGTTTTCAGCACTTTTTACCTTAGAAAGGTGATGAACACCAACCCACTTGCCAGGACATGCTTTTTCCTGCATAAAAAGACACAGTTATTAATTTTTTTCCTAACACGCTAATGATATAAGGAACGAGAAGATTGAACAACTCGAAGCCTGGCCTTCTTTCTCGAACTCCCTGAAGCATTTTATCAATTCCTACTGCTCTTCTTTAATACAAGTTTTGGCAAATTTGAGTTGCATGAGAGTTTTTCCTTATAAATGGGCCATTCACAAAACTCTAAGCAAGATATTGATATTTACTTAAATAATAAAATGAATTGCTAATTAATCTAAATGAGGGGTAGTTACTAAAAGGACATTTATTTTGGGATAGTGTCATCTGTTCTGAAATATGGTAATGTATTTTTAATATATTTGCGATTGTTCATTTCATTTTTAATTGATTAAAAATTCACAATCATGGAAGTTTCTCTGTTTCTGAGATGGTTGCGGGCGAGAAAAATAAAAATATGTGGACAATGCTATATGTATATCAAGGCTTACATAACGCCTTACATATGCCACATGACACTCTATTATTTATCAGTTTAAAATACAGTCGGTTTTTTCATCCAATCTTTTCCCTCCACGGTCACTTCTTCTGGCTTTTTTCTTTCTTTCTATACAAACAGCAAAATCCAAAATATGGCAAAGATGGAGTTCGAAGCAACTGATGGGGGTATGGTAAGCCTATGTTTGGCTCTCGAGGATTGTCTTTATATCAGTTATTTTAAATTGTGACTACTTAGCTATTCCCAGCATTTCCTCATGCCCCTGCCATTTTCTGTCACTGCTTGGTTTAATTGAATAGCTGATCTTATCCTAGTCTTCTCTTCAAACTAGCTTCAATAAAATCCATTGTATTTCAAAACAAATGTTTAAATTGTTGGCATAGCACTCAGGCATTGCTTTACAATGTCTGCACAACCTGTTGGTTATCTTTGGCGTAGTTCTTTAATTTGCGCACTCGAATTTTCATTTTCTTTGAAGTTGGCGAGATTAGTATTCAGATATCTCCCTTGCTTTGTTGATATAGTTTTTTGTAGAGATCATCAGGAGATTGCACGATGTAAGAGGTTGATCCATTATGATCATGATGGTAAAGAGGTAAATAGTGTTCTCTTGTGGCATGGTTGGTAAGGTAAATTAGATCAACACTCTATAGTACTAAATAAGAAAAAAAAATTGTTTATTTTATTATCCAGTACAATCTAGTACTATGTACTATGTATTAAATAAATTGCATAGCATTATTCAAAGTAAATACAAATATACTCCTGAAGAAATTAAGTTTTGAACTAAGAGATTTTGTGCTGCTTAAACTTTTAAAGCTGATCATACATATTTTCTACACATATCCCTTTCCACATTCCGTATGACTCAACAATTTATGATCACTTAAAAGCATTACCAAATAAGTATTAAAATTCTCAAAGTAGGCAACTCCGTAAATAAGATAAAATGTCTGGCACAAAAAAATAAAAATAAAAATTTAAATTATATTGCTAATTTCCAGATATAAAATCTGTGGTTTGCCTCCAAGTAATTATTGTTCAAAACTATACAAACTTCAGCAATAAGTTAACTACAAGTGAAAGATTTCAAACTGCCCAAAGCATTTCAAGTGCAGTATAGTGACAGGACGTAGCAAATAATAATCTTATATGTTGATGGTACAACACAAGCATACTTCAACATCCAATGGCACGACCAGTTGGCTTGGCAGTCAAGAACGTGTAAATTTTTCTCTTCAATCGAGAAAAAATTGGCAAGCGTGTCACAGCTCGTATGAAAAGTAGATCATCATCTTGTAATCTTGTTGAAATCTCCAAGAAAATTGGGATGCATCAAGAAACAGTTCGCCCATAACTCACCGATGCTATATAGAGATTTTTTGCCCACTTTTCCTGCAAGACATAACTTATAAATATTAGGTACAAAATATTGCGAAAATTGCCAAAATGGGTTCAACAGCGATAAAGGATATAAACAATCAACCTTAATGTGTGTGCTTGGAAAAGCAGAAGTCCGAAGTGTCTCTTGTGTTTCGTCTGCAGGTTTTCTTCTTGGAACACTAAGAACAAGAGCAGTTTGATCCCATGTTGCTGCAGTTGATGTGATACGATAACCAGCATCCCACCTTTTATGAACACCTTCACTGGGATAAAGAAAGTCCAACTCGACAACCTGAAGTTTGTGAAGGATGTGACCCAAACGTTATTTTCACCCATAAAAAAGATGCATACTGATCATGCTAGCAACATACCTGATCCGAAAAACCAGCCCCACGGGACATAACAACTGCCCACCTATTTCCTGCAGTTGCCATGGCAGTGACAAAGAACCCCTCTCTCCATTTCTTGTTTATCCACTTAAATGGAAATGAATCACTGACTTTATAGGACTGCTGCAGATACGAAGTACCTGTATTTCATAAAGAAATAGAATATGTGAACCCCTATTGCATCAAGAGACAACAAAAGTGACACCAACCTTTCGACATAACTACTAATGAGCGCCCACTAATTGCCCCCGCTATTGCGCTGATGTAATAATTTTTCTCCCACTGTTCCATAATCCATTCCTACGGCAAATACAAAGGAAAGATTTTAGTTCATATGTGTGCAGGAGGCATTCCTCAGACCAATTAAAATAATAACATGCACAAATTCATAAATTTTGATATGCATTATGCAGCCATGCTCACTGGTGTCCCATTTTCATTCATTAAAATATGAAAAAATTGAGATTAGTAGTACTAAAATTTGAAATGCAACTTTTTTTAAACATTTTCTTTTCTTTACTCAACAGGTGGACAAAATCTAAGGTGTCTATAGCATGTGAAGGGTTATTTTTCTCATTTGAAACAATATATTGGAAGTGTTAATTTCTTTCTTCACGCACAAGGTCAGAAGATTACAAGAGACCTTGTGAAGAAATTGCGGTGACAATTCATAAACTTGTGCAGTAAAGCCTGTCCCTGCATCCATAATTAGGGCCCATAAGTTCGAAGAAGATGCCACGCTGCTGATAAATAGTCCATCTTCGTTTCCTCTCACAATATGCTGAGCAAGCCTTAATTCTGCCACATTATAGTGATATCTACAAGACCAATCATGGGACACAAATCTATTATACTCGGAAAAATCTCAGGAAGAAACTAAGTTAGTGCTATAAGCCACGCATACCTTTGCTTCATAGGGCGGCGAGCATTATACACACTAATCCACTGCGTTGCAGGCATTCCGATGCGGACTTTTTTCTTTGGTTGCTCATCATCATCCTCGTCTATCATCAGTCTTCCTCTCTTTTGTCCAACTTGATATATAAGCTTAGCGAGCAGAAAGCACAATACCAATTTCACTAAACTCTGAAGGACGGTAAAAATTTCAAAGAAATGCAAAGAAAAAATTGCAGAATACCTTCTGAGCACCCTCAGTGTTTATTGGCCTGATGCTGGGATTTGGACCAATTATTCCATCAAAGAGGGAGATGTATTTTGCATAATTAGGCTCCTCGTCAAACTTCAAGTTAACAATATAATCAACAAACTGTCTGAAAGGTGCTGGGCAGAAGCAACATAGGGATTCTGGAGAAGTTGCCATCTTCTTTTTGCAGACAAGGAAGCCTTTATTGTCACCCTATGTGAACCATCAAGTTAGCATACATAATTAATAATTCATAAGGACAAAGCATATTTCAGATCTGCAAATTAGCTACCTGAAACCCCTGCCAAGGGAGTCGACCACGGAGAAGAAAAATCATTGTATAAGCGAGAGATTCCAAATCATCCCTACGGCTCCCAGTCCTTCCAAGATGAGCATGCACACTGGCATAACGTACGGTTCCCCTGCAGCACCAGCATTCTCAAGTGTCAAATAAGCAATGAAGAACAGATCATCACCAGACATAGTGAAGAAAAACAAAATACGGTCCCATTAATAATTTACCTAAATATGTCCGGCCGTTGATCATAATCAACATGCAGGCCAGTTGAACTATCTCGCCAACGAGTGGCTGAAACGTCAAAACAGGTGAAACATCAGTGAATATGACATTCCTCCGCTGTATTTATAGTTTGTGCTAATTTCACAGAAAGGCTACAGTATGCCAGATAATTTACCCAATCCAAGATCAACAAGAAATAATTTTTTCTCTTCAGGTGTTCCTGGTGGACCAAGCAAAAAGTTCTCAGGCTTCACATCCCCATGCACGTATCTGCACAAATTTTTAGCAGTTATACAAAAGGAAAAACACTATTCAAAACTTTTAAAAATATATATATTTGAAAGAATTGTTAAACAAGTCAGATGAGCAACTCATTTTCATAATTGTTTCACTGCATCTTACCAATACAGTCTTAATTAGTTAACCAGTCAAAATGATGAGACGATGACATTCTGTAGGCACAAGGGAAGTTGAAAAAAATAAATCGAAAGGACCCTCCAAATGTCGTAGTTGAGGACATAGCTACGAGAGAAAAGAAAGAGGACTTTGCCAATGTCTTTACCTTCAAAAAGCTGAGGCCCAAGTCCAATCTTAATGCAAGATGTGTGACAAAAGTAAAAACCAAAAAATTTAACAAACTCTGTATCACTTTACTGAGAAAGGAACGCAAAAAAAAAATTCAATTGACATCTGCAATGTCGAAGAGTATAATGCATTTATGAGCCAAAGTCATTGCAGATCTTAATTTATTAAATTTTAATATTTTCCATCTGTAAGTCTGATGATGCATCTCTAAACTATTCAGTTGATTTTCAGTCCTATTCCTCTCCAACTACAATCACAAAAACATAAACATATCAGTAAAGTGCGTATCAGTTCAGCATCTACTATACCGAAGTGTATTTACATATGTGCTTCTGGTCATTTTTTCAGACAATAGATAGCGACTTTAAAAAGGCAAATACTCTAGTAATCCTCATTACAAATGCATACCATCAAATAATAGTTACGCAAACGGTATTCTACAACGAAATACGGAACGACTGTAGTAATCTCAATAAATGTATAAAATAGATGCTCAAGACAACTTGTGTTCAATAGACTGCCCANAGTTTTGTGCTGCTTAGAATCGCTATGAAAATGAAGTGTCACACTTGTATTCTCTAATTCTATCATGTTGGAGTCAAGATAAGTTAAAAGTAATTACCCTCTAGAGTGCATCTTCTCTAGGATGGAAATTGCTTCGATAGCAATACATGCCACCATTTCGATGGTCATACTGCACCAAATTCATTCTGTAGTTAGATGTGCGTTATGTACAAGAAATTTAAAAGGGGACAGAATAAATTTTGGTGAATAACTGTAAAAATGAACACTAACGTGTGGGAAGTATTGTTCCAGACATCCCATAAACTAGGACCAAGCATATCCATAACCTGTAAACGTGGTATAGTTTGTCACATCCACATAGAAAATCAGATAAATCATAAATGAATTGAGGAACAAACTAACTACCACATGAAGCACCTACCATAATGTAATAGTCACTTTGCTGTCCTTTGTAATGTACACGTGGAATGCCATGACTGCCACCTAGTGCACTGGGAAAGCACAGGGAACTTTTGAGACCATTCTTTTGAACTTGTAACAAGAAGCAATTATAAGAGAGAGAGAAATAACTCACTTGTATACTTGCCACTCACAAGGGGGTCCATAATTACAGCCTTTGCTGCTCTGATGCTCAAATTTCAAGGCTGCCTAGAAAGGTCATGGAAGAAATATTCATTTTCATAAAAAAAAGCTCACCACTGCAAGCTACTGAGTATATAACATACCTCTAAAGCTCCTGGACCAGTTCTTTCAATTGGATTTGGGGGATTTATTCTGCGACCAACATACACTTGCCCAAATCCTCCTTTACCCAGTTTCCTCCCAATACGATAAGCTGGAGAACCACCAACCTGGACCTGTTTCGTATAAGGCATCTAATTAACAAAGACACACAAGGTAAGCTACCATATATCTCATATCTGAACTCCCACATGCTAGCTATGTGTAACAGAACCTTGAAGAAAACCATCTGGTGTAGGACCACTAGTGAAATGCATTGATCAGCTAGAGCTAAATTGCTTGCATATGACCAAAATGTTTGTGTCTACTCTTTTGCTTGGAAACAAAAACTGGACAAGAAAGTTAAAAAAAAAAAAAGAGTTCCTTTTTTCCTTACTAAAGCCCATAAAAATTGAACTTTTTAGAAAAGTACTCAAATGAACAATGCAACGCATTATAGAACAAATACATTGAGCCAGAAATGTACAATAAATTCCACAGATACCCACTTACAGTTGACAGAGAAGCACCTAAAGCTTCCCCTTCAATTCTCAAGCACAATTTTCTCGTACAAATCACTCAAAAGGACAAAATTTTCAACCCTTAACACACTCAAACAGTCACCCAAACAACAACAGAACCTAATGCAATTGAATGCCATAAAGTAATATATGCAGCTCTATTTAGCAAAGAGGGTCAGTTATACACTCAAAAACCAAACAGACCCCGAATAGAAACCACTTCAGCAGATTGCTAAAAAGTGACCGAAAAGTCAAAAAAATTTACCCCAAAATTTACCATCCAGCCCATCTCTATTTGAAAAGCCAACAACCGCCAAAATAAACCCATAATTGAAACATCAAAATAACATATATATAACTGTAAAAATTGGAAAGTATTTCAAGAAAACTTCAACATACCCTTTCGGGAAGGGGAGCAGTGCTGCCCTTGTCACCATTGCTGTTGCACTCATCCATCGTTTTCTCACCCAAATCTTTCTTCACTTCCTCGGTTTTCTTATTACCCTCACCTCTCAGTGACGTCGTATTTCTCAAAGAAGTAGCAGCAGCATCAACGTTTCTACCCCCACTATCACCACTATCATAATCCAGCACCACAAATTCCTTATCCTTGATATTCTTATTATCGTTCTTCCCAGAGGTTCGTCTCCCTGCAGTTCGCCTGGAGTTCCTTCTACTAACAGGGGTTTTCTTAATCGGGTCGGGTAGTCGAGCGGTCCGGCGGCCTCTATGCAGTTGAGGCATATCGATAATCACCCATCAATAGTCCGGTAATCTTCATCAAACCTTTCACCTCCTCTTAGATCAGCGAGACCAAAATTGGAATTTCACACCAGAAATTGAAACAAGAATCAACTGTTCGATTATGAAAGCGGCGAGGCTCTCGTCTCTTGTACGTTTACGTATATATTTTTCCCTTTTTTCTATATATATTTATAGTTATTTTGGAAAAATATATTTTGAAATAATAAATTGACGATTGGTTGAAAAATAAGGAAAATTTATTGATACGATAGAAAATATTATTTTATTAAAAATACGTGGTTCAAAATGAGTTGAACAATGAAAATGAAAATTTTAGTGTGACTCAAAT